>JAGFMF010012193.1:0-27709 GCA_019455555.1 Galemys pyrenaicus | reverse complement strand
TTCCTCCCCTAGGAGGAATATAAGGGAACCAAATAAGGATCAAGGAAAGGAATAAGAACAATAATAATAATAATAACAACAATAAAGACACAACAAAAAACAAAAATGAAGAGACAAGGACAAATTGGGGACATTTGGTGGGGGAGAGGAGGGTTGAGGGCAGACGGGAGCATGGGGGACTGGGTGATGGTGCACTGGTGATATGGTGATGGGGAATCCATGGGGGTTACAATTGATGTCAAATATATATATATATATTTAAAAAAAAGGTCTGTGTCCTGGACTTCTACCACTTCTAGGCAGCTGTACTAAGAATGAAGCTCCGATGGGAACTAAGAAGTTGTCATCAATGCTAATCCTGCCAATAAACATTTGGGGACTGAAACGTCCCTAGCAGAGGGACATCTAAGCAAGGTATGACCGCTCACAGAATAAGACACTGTCTGCCAGTCACTCCAGTTGATGCTCAGCCAGTGCCTTCAACGACCTGGGAACGCATGACCTGACCGTGAGCTCGTGCAAGAAGGTCACACGCACCCACAGATAGACACACATAACGTGACCTCCAGTGTTACAGGGAAAATGCGTAGAAACAGAACATCCATGGGCGGTGGGCCCGAGGGCTTTTCTTTTTCTGTTTTGTCTCTGTTTATCAAACTCCAAAGTTTCCACATTGAATGTATATTTCTATGTGAAGCAAAGTACTGTTTTTAAAAAGTGATAATGCAAAAATAAAACCTCCAAGCTCCCACTATTACGACCGCATTGTAAACATTGCTTGTTATCCTGGCAAGCATGGGGAGAGATGGCCAGCACACCGGAGCACCTCCACGAGGCGCAGGCTGACCCAGGACGGCGGGACAGGGGCTCGGTGAGCGCCGGCTGTGGAGGGGCCCGGCCTCCGCTCTGTTGGGGCTTCTCAACGCCTGTCCTCTGTGCCTCCCGCCCAGGCCACGCTTCCCAGCCTCCTTTGCTGGCTCCCTGCTGTGCCCTCGCTGCTGAGCCACTACAGGCCTCTGAGCGTGGCTGCCGTCTGTTGACAGCACTTTCCAGCTGCTCCCATGTGTGTTCATGAGCTGAAACAGCATCTACGCACTGAAGTATCCAAATGTGATCTCTAACCCAGACAGGGCCCTGGGTGTGTGGACACATGACCGCCAACGTGTCCGCTCAACACCTCCCTGGCCCGGCCAGTGCACTGCATGTGCCCAGAACTGAGCTGCTGCCTCTTCCAAAGAAACCACAGACAGTGAAACCAAACCAAACCGGCTCAACCTGCAATGTCTCCCTTTTGGAGCACAGCAGCTATGTTTTCTAGCAGCTCCAGCCAGATGCTTGGAGTTCGTCGTAAGCACGTCTATTTGCCTCAAACCCCATGTCCAAGCATCTAGCAAACCCTTCCAGTCTACCCGCAGGAAGTGGCCAGCAGCCAGCCCCTTCCTGCACCCCTCTCAGCAGCCAACACCTCCCGGATGGCTCTACTCTCCCCACTGCCCTGAGCCCTCCAGCCTGCTCTGGGCAGAATGACCAGCATCTCCTCAAAACCCCCAGTATTTCCTGTCTCACTTGGGGTACGAAGGATGGCTCCCGATGGCCTAGAAAGATCACCAGGGCCTGAGCCTCTGGCCTCCCTCCAACCACCTCTCCCACACTCTTCCATCTGCTCACTTAGCTCTGGCCACTCTGGCCTCCTTGTCACGCTTCCAGCACCCAAACACGGTCCTGCCCTAGGGCCTTTGCACTGACGATCCCTCCTTGCAACACTGTCTCTCTGTAAGGCTCCCTCAGTCTCTGCCCAAATGTCACCTCCTCCACGAGGTCTCACCTGGTTTCCTGAGGCCAAAGAGCACCCGTGCCCCAA
Source organism: Galemys pyrenaicus (assembly GCA_019455555.1). NCBI lineage: Eukaryota > Metazoa > Chordata > Mammalia > Eulipotyphla > Talpidae > Galemys > Galemys pyrenaicus. The sequence continues at coordinate 25,848 of JAGFMF010012193.1, read as the reverse complement.
GCCTGCTTCACAGGGGGATTCTCTGCCTGGCCTGTCACATATTTTTTGCCTTTGATTGTGGCCTCTTTTCCTTCCACTGCGGAGTATGCTCTGTGAGGACAGAGACATTCTGTCTTCGGTGCCCGAACAGGGCCTGGAATCTACTATGCTTATAATAAAGCAGCCGATGTTCATTGCACAACCTAGAAGTGGCAGAATCTTACCTGAGGTTCGAGGTGCCTGTAATCACAGGCGAGTCAATGGGTGCTTGCTCCTGAGAGTGGCTGCAGCAGCCCCGTCTAATTCCCAGGACCCTGGGAGCCAAGACGTGTGTGGACCCTAAAGGCGTCGCAGCGCAAAATGCCAGTCGTGCAGAGTCGAGAGGAGATGCGTTCCCCGTCCGGCGTGGTCTGTGCACGTCATCTGCTTCTGCCCTCAAGCAGCCAGCTGCGTGGCCTCGGGGTGATGGCCGCTGCTCCAGGGAGGTCCTGGGGCATGGGGGCTGCAGCCCACCTGGGGAATCCCCCCGTTTGGTTCCTTCTTACGCCTGGGCTGGGCTGAGACAGTCTCCAGGACGGCTCTGAGGGTGATATGAGCTTACGATTGTCCTTCTTCTGCAGTCACCCCAGGGCCAGGCTTGGTGGGCGCTACCTCTGGTCCTGCCGCTGGGGCAGCCGCCGTCGCGCCGTTTCCCGGGCAAAACTCGACTGCAGCCCAGCTGCTCTGCGGTTGCAACGAATGTCTTTGGCGCTGTTGACAAACATGAAAGAACATAGCGTTGATAAACTACACCCTTACACTGGGTAGAAACTAAGACGGACTGCGCTTAGCCTGCACGGGGAGCAACTGGTTAACTCACTCACTCGACAAATACCGCATCCATTCACTCAGCAAGCACTCCGAGCCCCTGTGCGCTGGCACCGTGCCGGGGTCTGGAGCTACAGCGCATATCAATAAACTATCGATCAGCACACTATATGCTGTCTGTCACTATCAATACACCACAGAGCACATGGATAGCATATAACCAGACAGAGAAAATACTATCTCCATTTAGTTGATGTTCACGGACGAGGCCAATAAGCGTAACACATAAATACACCTGTGCCCAGGGCCTCCCTGGTGGCGCGGTGGGTTAAGCAGCGCACTATGAAGCAGCCCACAGTCACTGCAGCATGAGTTGGATCCCTGCTGCTGGCCACGGAGGGGACCCTCAGGGCGCCGCAGACCTCAACTGCCTTGCCCGCTGCTGCCCTCGGCAGTGTGTTTCGGTCAGTCTGCCTGTTCTGTTCCCGGCTCTGTCTCTGGTGAATCCTCTCACCTCCCTGCACTCTGGCCTGTGCCCCAGCTCTTGTATGCATAAATAAATAAATCTTAAAAAAAAAAAAAGCAAACTTCCACTAAAACAAAAAATAATACACCTGTGCCCAAAACAGAACAGGGAAGGAGGGTGAGGCCGGAGGGTGGCAGCAGAGCGCTCTGTTTTTTTTTGTTGTTGTTTTTTAAGATTTATTTATTTATGCACACAAGAGCTGGGGTACATGTCAGAGTTATGAGAGGTGAGAGGAGTCACCAGAGACAGAGCGGGGAGCAGCACAGGCAGACCAACTGAAACCCACTGCTGAGGGGAACAGTGGGGAGGCAGGAGAGGTCTGCGCCCTGTGGGCCCCTCCCCGGCCGGGGATCGAACTCGCTGTGCCCGATGCTTCACAGCGGGGCGCTCAACCCGCTGTGCCACCAGGAGGCCGCCGCAGTGCTGTTTTAAATGGAGTGGTCCTTCGGGCCTCCCGGAGCAGGCGCTGGTGGAGAAGGCTCTTGAAGTAGAGAGGGCAGCAGCCTGGGATTCAGGGAAGAGGTTCAGGGGGAGGTGAGCCCCGGAGCAGGGCGCGGGGAGGGGCCGGCCTGTGTGTGTGTGGTGGGTGCATTGCAGGGGCTGCCGCTACCTCTCTGGGAGAAGTGTGGCTGCTGGAGAGCTGGGAAGAGAAAGTTGCCTTTTCAAGCACGTCGCCGTTTAGAAGGCTCACGCTGGCTGCTGTTGGGACAGCGTCTGGCTAGAAGATCAGAGCACAGCTGACCTGGGAAATAACGACACCTGGCTTCAGGGTCTGGTTCAGGCCGGGGCTGGGGCGGGGTCAGGTTGGGTCGGGACGGGCAGCTCTTCTGGCCTTGTAATATGCAGGGCTGCCTCGTCTCCTGCACTGGATGTTCTGCGGCTCTGAGGTATGGTCCTGAGCTGTGTGAGCCCCACACCGGCAAGTCCGCCAGGACTGTTTCCCCGACAGCCAGCGCCCCCGTGTCTGTGTCACGCACCGTTGAAGGGTCACATCTCTTAGTGTGATGCTGTCACACCTCCCAAAGACTTCTGAGTTGCGTGCACACAGCCCCGTGTACACTGGTCACAGAGCCCGTGTGACTCACTGTACCGCGATGCTGTCTGCGCCCCAGGTTCTGGCAGTGGGCCTGGAGGGTCTCCGCGGCGTCAGCGCAGGCAAGGCAGGAGAGGGCCCTACAAAGGAGACTGTTCGCCTTAAAAAGGAGCACGCCCATCTGTCCTCGAGCCATCTTGCCTGGCATGTTTCTGTGCACAAAGTCCAGTGTGTGCACCCCACGTCAGAGGGCAGAGAACGCCCACGGCTGCCCGGAGGTGACCACGACACAGGGTAAAATAAAAGGGCTTCTGGAGCTGGCTTAACCCTGGCAAGAAGACCGCCTCTTTCGTGCCCAGTTCCGTTCCCAGTGACAGACTTGGGACCCCACGCTAGGCAGGACCGCAGGAAAGGACGTGAGTCTCCCCACACGTGGAGCAGCGTCCGGGGCAGGAGAGCGCGCTGTCCGATGAAGGCGTCAAAAATTAGGAATTTGCCTTCAAAGTGTCCTCAGTCAAAGACATTTCTGAGCTCACATTCTTTCTTTTTTAAATTAATATTTATTTCACAATGTTTGCTTTCTTTTCTGGGTGTAGTCCCCATAGAATTCCCACCACCAGCTCACCCAGGCACTGTCACCACAGTCCCTTCTGCTCCTCCCGTCCTGGCCTTGATCTCTTCCCTGCAGATGACTCTGATTTGTAGTTGTCTGTTTATTTTTGTTTCATTTATTATTTTTCCCTTATAATCCTCCTATAAATGAGACCACCCAGTATTTTTCTTTTCCTTCTGACTTATTTCACTGAGCACAATCCCTTCAAGTTCCACCCATGTTTCTGCAAATGGCTCTAGTTTATCTTTTTTGATTGCTGAATAGTACTCCATGGTATCTATATACCACATTTTCTTGATCCAGTGGTTTATCTTTGGGCATTTGGGTTGATTCCGAGTCTTCTCTATTATAAATAGAGCTGCAATGAACACGAGGGTGCAGGTCTTCTTTTGAACTGTCCTTTGGGTAGATCCCGAGGAGCAGGATTGCTGGGCCATAGGGCAGCTCACGTTCATTCTGTGGGGCATGATGACACTTTGCAAAAAGGGAAGCCAACTGGAAGCAGCCCTGTGGGTCTTCGTGGGACGCAGGTGGCGTCCGCAAGAGCCAGCAGGAGCAGCTTTGGGGAGAGCCGGGCCATGTTGAGCTCGCCGCCCGCTCCTTCAACCACTGTGATGCTGACTGGTCCTGGGCTCCCCTGCCCCATCAGTGGCCCCGGAAGCGAGGGCAAACAGCGCTCTCGAGGACTTCCCACTGTCAGTGCATCGAACACGTGACAGTTCCTGGAGAGTCGGGGGGTGCACTCAGAGTTCAGGTTTTCTGTCTTCCAGAGATTTTCTGCTTAAAAGCGTACTTTGTGCGTCACTCAGATTGGGCCAGTCCTATGAAGTGCCTCTCCTGTCACAGCAGACTTGACTGGGGCCTGGCGGTCAAAGCTGCCATAGTCTGAACTTCCTTCCTGCTGCCAGGATCCCGGAGGGCACGGCCCTTGCACAGCCCTTGCCCGATAGCACAGGCACAGCCAGGGGCAGGACCGGAATGGAGCCAGCTCACTGGGGCAGGTCTCAGCTCTGGTCCTTTGCTGAATAGCTTCAGTGGGGCTGTCATTAGAACAGCAAAAACAACTTTGAAAAACAAGCTGAAAATGAACGGCTGGCTCTCGAGGACCTGAAGACAGACCTCATTCTTTTTGTACACACTGCGTGGCACCTCCTCGGTGCCAGGCTGCCGGCGAAATCTGGGAGCGAAGAGGGAGAAAGCAAACACAATCTTTGTCCCCAAGGACCATCCGTGAGGCAGAGGATTAAGCAAGTAATTAAAACGAAGGCCTGGATTGACCCTGGAGAGGAGCACGGTGCATGATGGGAGTAAGACAGAGATTTAAATAACATGGACATGTGCACACACGTGTGTGCAAGCGTGTGCACGTGTGCTGGGGCTGCAGGTACAGGAAGAGCCTCACTCCCCCGCCCTGCCCTCTTCTCTCTCTCTCCATCATCCACTGAGCTGGACCACTACTTCCTTTGCCCCTTCACCCCCACGTCCAATCAGCCCTAACACTCTGTTGACCCACTGCTGGTAATTTGGAGCCTGTCTGCCTTCTTTCTTAGCAGCACCTGGTCCCTCTTCCCTCTGGCCATTTGCAAATCCGCACTCCTCCCCTCCCAGGGTTCCCGCTCGCTCTTCAACTGTACCCTTGGAAAATGCAGCTCTGGTGCTCCCGTCCCCTGCTTAAAACTCTCCATGGCTCGTCCCTGGTCAGGATAAAGTTCAAGTCGGTTACCATGGCCCCCAGACCGCCCCGAGTCAGCGCTACCTACTTTCTAACTTCCTTCGTGCCGCGCCTGTTCTCCCTTTCTGTGCCAACGGGCCAGCTGCTGGCATCTCCGTGTCGTCCTCGTGGGCCGTCCCCGCTGTCTCTGCCACCCCTTCCCACTCCTCCGGGCATGCGGAGCTCCAAAGAGCTCGTGCTTCTTGACTCAGTTCACATATCCGCCCTCAGAGGACACCTTCCCCGCCGCCCCTCCATACCCGGTGAGCTGGGCGCTTCTCTGGGCCCGGCCAACACCCAGGGCACACGCTGAGCGTGGCCAGCTCCGTGCATCTGTGCCTCCATTTCCCTCCGCCGCGTTGGGCTTCTGGGAGGACGAGGCTTGCCCCTCCCACCTCTACTTGCCTGGCACTGCCGGACGTGTGACTGAACGCCAGTGCACGTTCGTGCAGAGAGGGGCTAGGCAGACAGTCCCCCTGGCAGTTCTCAGGCCACTGCTGAAAGTGACGTTGCGGCAGTAAAATAACGGGGTATGGGTTTCCCTGGAGTGGACTTTCTAAAAGGAGTACTCAGTTTCAATTTCCTGCAAGTTGCCACTTTTGGCCAGACGGAGGATAATACCACAGCCTGCAGTTGTCTGTGTTTTCAAAACACGGTGACTTCTGCGGTTGGTCCCACAGGCAGTGGGAAGCGGCGTGTCTTCTGGGGCTTTATTTACGTGCCACCGAGCAGCACAGCTCCCCTCCCGAGGCAGAGTCCAGCTTGTTTCTAGACCAGTCAGAGGTGCACACAAAGGGGTGGGCTGGGCCCCGGGCAGGTCCGACATGCACTGCCTGCCAATGTCAGCCCCCAGGAAAGCGCACCTAGGTGACTGGTGTAGACCTTCAAGTGCTGCAGGAGGCTTCCTGTCTTCAAGAGTAGTTACTATTCTGTAAATGCTGCCGGGAAAGTCACGGCTGTTTGGAAGGAGAGTGGGCGCAGGAGCTGCTTAGGTAGGAATGCGAGGCCAGCTGGAGTTAAGGCTGGTCACCATTGTGGGCAAGGTGACCGATAGGTAGAGGACCGACAGGTGAAGGACCGACAGGTGAAGGACCGACAGGTAGAGGATCAACAGGTAGAGGACCAACAGGTGAAGGACTGACAGGTGAAGGACCGACAGGTAAAGGACTGACAGGTAGAGGACCGACAGGTAGAGGACCGACAGGTGAAGGACTGACAGGTGAAGGACCGACAGGTGAAGGACTGACAGGTAGAGGACCGACAGGTGAAGGACTGACAGGTAGAGGACCGACAGGTGAAGGACTGACAGGTGAAGGACTGACAGGTAGAGGACCGACAGGTGAAGGACCGACAGGTAGAGGATCAACAGGTAGAGGACCAACAGGTGAAGGACTGACAGGTGAGGGACCGACAGGTGAAGGACTGACAGGTAGAGGACCGACAGGTGAAGGACTGACAGGTAGAGGACCAACAGGTGAAGGACCGACAGGTAGAGGACCGACAGGTGAAGGACTGACAGGTAGAGGACTGACAGGTAGAGGACCGACAGGTGAAGGACTGACAGGTAGAGGACCGACAGGTGAAGGACTGACAGGTAGAGAACCAACATGTGAAGGACCGACAGGTGAAGGACCGACAGGTAGAGGACCAACAGGTGAAGGACTGACAGGTGAAGGACTGACAGGTAGAGGACTGACAGGTGAAGGACTGACAGGTAGAGGACCGACAGGTGAAGGACCAACAGGTGAAGGCTTGACAGGTGAAGGACCGACAGGTAAAGGACTGTGGTCACCAACCCTGAAGGCACCTTGCCAACCACGTAATCTGAAGTTCAGTTGTGACTGGACCACCTCTAGGTAGCAGTCTGTGATGTCTTTCCTTCTTTAGAGAGAAGAAAGAAAACAGTTCATGGTGAAAACCACAGGCCGCACGTGCAGACCCAGCCTCGCTGCTCCTAGAGGGCATGCTCGCTTTCGTTTTAAAGCGTGAGTTTGCAGGATTTTACTCAAGCACTCCAGTTGGTTTATTTGTAACATGGGTGTGGAACGAAATATCACATCACAACATGTTACATGTGCGGCCACGCCAGCCGTTCCTTCTTACCACAGCTATTCCTAACGTCCTTCGAAGCCAAGTGTAAAAGCGAACCTTGTCAAATTGTGATAAATTGTTACCTGAGCGCTGGCTAACTAGAAGCAACTTCAGTTTCCTCAAAGGACATCCTTTATGTAACAAATTCAATCTACTCTTTGTACTTCTGTAAACTTGGGGTGGGGGGAAGGGGCTCAGCAGAAACAGCTGGATTATTCCCAGGAAGGCCCGAGCAATTTTAAAAAGACATTTTTAAAAAATGAAATATTGCTCTTAACCTAAAAAAATAAAAAAGAAAGAAACCCTATAGTTTGGTGCAGAGCTCATCTAAAAATAGGTCTTTGGTGAAGAAATTTGCTGCCTGTAACACTAAGCCCGTGTGTGTGTGTGTGTGTGTTTCTCTACACTTGCCCACATGTGCCTGTGTTATTCCATGGTAGGAAAATGGTCACTTTGGTCCTAAGAAAAGGTCTAAAAAAGAGGCCTTTGGTGAAGCTCTTCAGCAAAAATGAAAAATTCTGTTTGTTTAAATGCTCTCATGAAATCATACACATTGTAACATGATTTTGTTTTATAATTGCAAAGCTTCAAAACATATAAAATATAACTGAGCATGTTGGTATATGAACCAGCTATAAGTGACCTTTGACCTTTAAGATTGTACAAAGGAAGACATGGTTTGGATATACATAGGTCAAATGAATTTTTTTTCTTTTGGGAATTATATTTGTGAGAAATTTGGTAGATTACATATAGTTTTTTTAAAAAAGATTTATTTATTTATGCACACAAGAGCTGGGGCACAGCCAGAGTTGCGGGAGGTGAGAGGAGTCACCAGGGACAGAGAAGGGAGCAGAACAGGCAGATCCACTGAAACACACTGTTGAGGGGGTAGCGGGGAGGCAGGAGAGGTCTGCTGCGCCCTGTGAGTCCCCTCCCTGGCCGGGGATCCAGCTCGCGCTGCTTCACAGTGCGGTGCTCAACCCACTGCGCCACCAGGGAGGCCCCAGATTACATATAGTTTTAATAGCTGCCCACATGCATACGTAAGGATTTCAGATTCTGATATGCAAAACAGACTGAGTCATATTGCCCCAAGCAGGCAAAGCAGTGACTAGAATCAGGCTTTGGTAGTAATGCCTTAAATAGCTTAATATGCACACAGCACCCTAGTGGCATAGTCTGTCACCATCTGGAGAGTGGCAACACCCCTTTTTTTACCAACATGGAGAAAGCCAGCTTGCTGTCTATTGTGTTATAAAGCATTCTTTATTTCTTACCCAAATCTTACATTTAATGACAGGAAAAGAGAATGTCTTGAACCTGTTAGCGTGCAGCTAAGGGGCACCCTGGCACCCCCAAATGTGTATGCTTTGAAGGGGTCTGGTCATCCACGCACACAGAGACAAAGCATACTCTTTGTGAAAGACCTTCAGTAGGACAGTGGCGCTCGTGAGCAAAGAGAAGAGAGGGTGGAGACCCATCAAAGATACCCATCCCCTGGGGGTAAATGCCCAGCCAGACAGGGTTGGCCTGAAGAGGGGGAAATTGAGTTCTGAAAATCTGCCACAGGTCTAAGGCACCTTCTGGTGGGGAATCAGAGAAAAGGGGTCAAAGGGGCCAAGTGATTCTGGGATGGAAGGAGCAAAATCAACTGCAGATAATTAAGACAATCTCCACCGTCAGCCTCCCCAGTGGTCTCTGACCCACATGTCTTCTCCAAACCCCTCGAGCTCCTCGTATAAATCCAAAGCCAAGAAGCACGCAGGCCCTTCTCCACGCATATCCCTCTCAGCCCACCGGCCTGCTGGTCACACAGCTTCTCGGGACTGCTCAGCTCTGCCCATGGTAAAGTGGGTGGGTACATGGCTCTTCCCCTAACAAAATTAAGGTGGTAAAATAATCTCCAAAGAAACAGGACCCTATACTGAGCACACATTGAGAGGAAAATTCTGGAAGTCACATGGAAAAGCCGTCCAGGGACGAGAGAAGTGGTGTCTAAACAAGGAGCAGAGTGAGGAAGAATTCAAGGTAGTACCTCTAAAGGTTCAAACAAGCAAGAGAGGGTGTTCTCAGGGAGGAGGAACGAAGCAGCTGCTCGGAAATAATGTTAAAGGAAGTAAGTGGGGAGATTTTTCTAGAGAAGAAATAGGAAAAGGAAAAATAAATTGTTTAAATATTTGCTTTATTTTCTAATTTTAATGAAAATCACCCAAGTTTCGCAGCACGGAAAAGGCCTTTCAGAAGGAGGACTGGAGATGGGAGGAAGCCGAGGGCAGGCTCCACCTGGGGAAGAGGCTGCAGGAGGATGGGCCGCCTCTGTGGCAGCCCCTGGGGGCGCCTCTTTCAAAGGGTCAGCGCAGAGCAACACGACAGGTAATGAGAACTGTATCAGATCCCAAATCGAAGAGAAATAAAACCAACCAAATGAGGGCAGAGGAGAGCTGAAGTCTCCACCCACCCAAGGGGGAACTGATGGATCTTAGGTTAATTTCCTCTTTTACCTTCCGAAGCTGCTGCCACCAAGCCACTAAACTGGCTATATGATTGAGCCGAAGTCGACAACCTCATCTGAGGCCTTTGCAACAGAATTATCGCCCGAAACGATGCGGCGCGCGGGAAGCGCCGCTCTGCACTGCACAGGCAGGCGGGCAGTCGCGGACACCGCAGGTGGCCCTCAGAAGCATCCCCGCGCCGGGCTGCGCGCCGACCACCTGCAGCGGACGCACCAGTGCTGGACACGCGCCGGTGCCGCACCAGGGCCCTCCCGTCGGAGACCCGCCGACCAGGCCGGAGACCGCTCTGCGCCGGCGCCGGCCTCCACCTGTCCGGGTCAACACCTGCGCCCTCCCCGCCGGACCCGCGCCCGCCGCTAGGGGGCGGCAGCAGCCCAGCGCCTGCCACGCGGCCGCCGGCTTTGCACGCTAGCTCCCGCTCCCCATCAGACACATAAATTGTCCCCGACTTGTCCGCGTGCCCTAAGCAGCTCCCAAGCCCTCCTTGGCGTCCCTCTCGCCCTTTCGGCCCCCCACCCCGCCCGCCCCGCAGGGAAGAGCGGTCGGCGGCTGAATCACCGGATCGCGCTCGCCGCGGCGGTGGACTCGGGCGCGGGTTCTGCTGCCCCCTGGCGGCAGGTCGGCGCGTGTGCGCAGAGGCGCCCAGGGCGCGGGCTCTGCTGCCCCCTGGCGGCAGGTGGGCGCGTGTGTGCAGAGGCGCCCAGGCCAAGGGAGGTGACCCCTTCACAGGTGTCACAGCATAACCGCATGCAATTCGCAGTGGCATGCATGGAGCTAGAAGGGATGATGCAGAGTGAAATAAGTCAGAACGAAAAGGAAATATATCGGGTGGTTTCACTTAAGGAGGAATGTAGAGGAAACAAATAATAGACTAAGGAAAAAATTACAATAAATAAAAAAGCAAAATCAACAACAACTATAAATCTGAGACATTCATTCCCTAAGGGAGGAGGCGGAGAAGGAACAAAATGGGTGGGACGAGGGCCTTCCTGGTGGCGCGGCGGGTTGAGCCCCGCACTGTGAAGCATCCCTAGCACAGCAGTGTGAGTTCGATCCCCGGCCAGGGAGAGGACCCACAGGGCGCAGCAGACCTCTCTGGCCTCCCCTGCTACTCCCCTCAGCAGCGTGTTTCGGTCGGTCTGCCTGTTCTGCTCCCCGCTCTGTCTCTGGTGGATCATCTCACCTCCCGTGACTCTGGCCTGTACCCCAGCTCTGTGTGCACAAATAAAAAATGTTTAAAAAAAATGGGTGGAACGAGCACAAGGCACTCTGGTGGTGGTGCACGGGTGAAAGGGTGAGGGGAATTTCACAGGGAGGAGAAATATATGCTGTACAGAAATGTAAAATATATAAGCAAACAAAGATGGGGTTAGAGGAGCCACCCTCTTCTGCAGCCTGGGGTTCAGTCTGCAGCTGGTGCCTGCAGGCGCTGGACACGCCCACGGAGGTGGTTTCAGTGCAGCCTGTCTGCAAATGGAGCTCTTGCTCGCAGCCCATTCACCACAATGAGCTTGCAATCTACAAGACACACGGCGTCCTCGTCCTCGGGTACCCCCCTCTCCACAGGAGCAGCCTCTGCAAAATCAGCCTTTTAACCACCCCCTCCCCCAAGAGAGCTGGCGGTGCTGACTCTGCCTACTCATCGTTGGCCGCACCCAAAGCCTCACCACCCTTAAAGGTCCTTGGATCCCAACCGTCAGGACAGAGACCCAAGAAAGACAGGTCCCAGCGAGTGAGCATGCGTTTACTCGAGCCCCAGCGATCCTCTGTGGGCTGGGGGCCAAACAGGAACCCAGCCTGCAAGGGTGTGCTCTCGCGAGTCTTCCCTCTGCTTGCGGATGTTCTTGCTAAAGCAGGAAGGCCCCAAGACCACGAACTGCTGTATGCCCCCGAGAACATAGCAACACACTCATGACATAACCTCAGAAGGAGCTTTTAGGATTGTTCTCCAGAAGCAGGCAAAAGGAAGGAGAAGATAAACAGCCAGGCCCACATCAAACTGTAAAGTTTCTGTGCAGCAAGAGGCAGCAACCAAAACCAAGGTTCCCCCAAAAACAAGGTCCCCAAGTATTGGCACACCACGCAACTGATAAGGGACTGGTATCGAAGATCTTCGGAGCACTTACACAACTCAGCAAAAACAAAGCAAACAACACATCAAAAAACGGGCAGGAGCTGCACAGACACTTCTCCAAAGAAGAAATGAAAATGGCCAACAGGCACATGGAAGGACACGTGTTCACCATCATCATCACCGGGAAGTGCAGACCAAAACCCAAGTGAAAGGGCCCCTCACACAGGCAGGGAGGCCCGTATTAAAAAGCGCTGGCGAGGCTGTGGAGGTGAACGAGCCTCTCACACTGCTGCTGGCTCTACAGCCTGGTCCCGCCGGTATGCAAGTGCGTGGTGGAGGCCCAGAACACTAAATACAGGCCCGCCACGTGACCAGCGAGTCCACCCCTCGGGGTCTGCCCAAAGGACACAGACACACTCGTTCAAGAGGACACCTGCACCCTATGTTTACTGCAGCGCTGCCGACTACAGCCAAGGGAATGGAAGCAACCTAAGTGCCCCCAAAGAGAGGACTGGAGCAAAGCTGTGGCCTCCACACGCGACAGAATGCCCCTCAGCAGTCAGAGAAGATAGCTCATGCCACTTGTGGCAACATGGATGGTGCTAGAAGGGATTGTGCTAAGTGAAATACGTGAGAAGGAAACAGATAAATATGGGATGGTTTTACTTACGTGTGCAGTATAGAGAAGCCAGGCAAAAGGCAGAGAAGCAGACAAAACTAGCAAGCTGATCACAGATTTTGGGCATCCGGAGGGGATGGGAAGGAGGAGGAATCCAAATGGCAGAGGGAGGAGCCCAAGGGACTCTGGTGATGGGTTGTGGGTGTTGTGGTGGGAAAGCACAGGGATGACCCCCGAAGGGAGAAATCAAATACTGTACAGAAATGAACAATGGTGAAAAAATCAGTAAATTACAAAAAACAAAACAACAGAAGCAGAAAGCGAGCAGCGCCGTGCATGATTGTGTGGTGAGGTCACGCAGGCACGGGTGCGCGCACCCAGGCAGGGACCCAGCCACAGGGGAGCTGCACAGAGAACATGAAAGACTGGGGTGCTCATGTGCTCACCATCTGCTGACATTCGGGGGGATGAAAGGTTGGTTCTGAACTTAGCTGACGGATTTGTGGAAACTGCTCCTCAGAGGCAACGTGCCATTAAGCGAAAGAGGACCTCGAGTGCAGGGGTCCCCTCCAACAGCAGGCTGGAAGGCTGCAGGACCATGGGCGGGTGCCAGGAAGCCTCTCTGCCCTGCCCACAGGGCCTCGAAGCACATGCGTGGGCTGCCGTGGGAGAAGGTGCACCCGCGCTGTGAGAGCCGGAGACTGCGGCATCTTGGGTCTCCAGGCACCTTTGTTCTGCTCCCCTCAACTGAACATAATGCTGGGGGGGCTCCTCTAACTTAGCTGCAGCCCCCTCTCTGGGCACAATGACACACCGGGCCTACTGGGTGGTATGGGGGGCAGACAATATAAACAAGCCCCCTCAGCTAGCAAAGAGACAGTCATACCGGGGCGTTCTGACGGCACTGGAGGAGGAGAAGGGACCTCTCTGGCTCCCCTTACGAGGAAGCGCATGCGCTTGAAGCCGTTTGGTGGACAGTCTCGCGTATTTGGTCATGTAGGGAGATACTTAAGGGGCCCAGGGGGGCACGATGCTCCGGAAGCATTAACGAGAACTTTGCAAATACAGGAGCTTACCCAGGAAGACTGCAAAGTTATAGACGGTCTGAATCAGGGAGCAGGACTGGCCTTTGGTGGATTTCTGTGAGCTCAGGGAAAACGTGAAAGGAACTGGAGAGACACCCTCCAGCACGCTCGCCACCATGCCCAGGATCAGTCGGTGATTAAGGCATGGCTGAAGGCTCTTGCTCCAGCGGCTCTTGTGCATGCGCCTGGGATCTAGCGCTGGATGAACCCAGCCAGCTCCAGGAGTCAGAGGAGATCCACCGCGTCTGCAAACAGTGTGGCACCAGCCAAGCAGAGGGTGAAGAGTGGATGCGGACAAGGTCCTCCCCCCACCTCCCCTACCCTAGCAGCCTCACAGTGCAGTGCAGGCATCTTGAGTGAAGAGCGAGGCTGGGAAAGGGACGCATGTATTCACACATTCCAAATACAGACACACACCTCCAAATACAGACACATGTCCCACGACATTCACTATAGCATCGTTTACAACGGCTAGGACATGGGGGCGGCTTCCATCTCCTTCAGTGGGTCGAGAAGATGTCTTCCCTATACACCACGGAATATTACACAGCCGCACAAAAGAGGAGTCATTTTCAACAAAATGGAAGGTATTCAAGAGAATGATATACATCAAACTAAATCAGAATGATATAAACAATATTGGACATTCATGCAACAGACAATTAATCAATGGAAGACACTTGCAAAAACTAGTGGGTACCAACTAACATCCCGAGGACCCACAGGTCAAGGGGAGGGGGGGAGGGAATAGGACAGGAGGATTCAAGATACGGTGATGGGGACAAAAAGAAGTCAGGAAAGGAGGAGGAGGCAACAAACAATAGATGGGATGAATAGGAAGCAGGTAGCAGCGTGGTAGATGTGAGCCTAGTCCTATCGGGGAATGGCCTCGACACTGCACTTAAAAGCAGAGACTGTCAGACTGCACAAAACAGCAAGATCCAACTATGTGTGATCTACAAGAAGCTCACTTTAAATACAAAAATCCAGGTAGGACTTTGTCAGCAAAATGATCTATCCTTGCAACAGGACAGATAAGCGAGTTGGAGTGTTATGTGACCGCTGAGGGGCGTTCTGTCACATGTGGAGGCCACAGCTTTGCTCCAGTCCTCTTTTTGGGGGCACTTAGGTTGCTTCCATTCCCTTGGCTGTAGTCGGCAGCGCTGCAGTAAACATAGGGTGCAGGTGTCCTCTTGAACGAGTGTGTCTGTTTCCTTTGGGCAGACCCCGAGGGGTGGACTCGCTGGTCACGTGGCGGGCCTGTATTTAGTGTTCTGGGCCTCTGCCATGCACTTGCATACCAGCGGGACCAGGCTGTAGAGCCAGCAGCAGTGTGAGAGGCTCGTTCACCTCCACAGCCTCGCCAGCGCTTTTTAATACGGGCCTCCCTGCCTGTGTGAGGGGCCCTTTCACTTGGGTTTTGGTCTGCACTTCCCGGTGATGATGATGGTGAACACGTGTCCTTCCATGTGCCTGTTGGCCATTTTCATTTCTTCTTTGGAGAAGTGTCTGTGCAGCTCCTGCCCGTTTTTTGATGTGTTGTTTGCTTTGTTTTTGCTGAGTTGTGTAAGTGCTCCGAAGATCTTCGATACCAGTCCCTTATCAGTTGCGCGGTGTGCCAATACTTCCTCTCTCTCAGGACGGGGAGCCTTGGTTTTGGTTACTGTCTCTTCTGCTGCACAGAAGCTTTATCTTTGATGTAGTCACAGATGTTTTTCTTATCCTTGCTTTTGGAGATGAGTTCTCAAAGGTGTTTCTGTCATGGAGGGTTTTGCCTGTGTTCGCTTCTATATACTTTATGTTTTCAGGTCTTACTTCAAGTCTTTTATGCATTTTGAACGGATTTTGTGTTCGTGGAGGTAGTAGAAGTTTCCTTCTTTGGCCTGTGGTGGACCAGTTTTCCCAGCACCCTTTTTTGAAAAGGCTTCCCTAGTGCCATTGTATATTCTTTGTTCCTGTGTCATAGATTAGTTGACCATACATGTGTTTTATTTCTGGGCTTTCAAATTGATTCCATTGGTCTGTTGTCTGTTTTTGCTCCAGTACCATACTATTTTATTAATGTGGCTTTGTAGCACAGGTTGAAGTCTTGTTGAAGTCTTGGAGTGTAATATTGCTGTTCTTCACCCTTTTTAGTCAGGAGCTATATCTATTAAGTTTTATTTGTGATTCCATGACTTTCAGCAATATGTGCTCCATTTCTATGAAGAATGCCTTCCTTTGGGATTTTTATTGGAATTAGAATCAATACAAACACTTTAAGCTTAATTTTTCCATGCTTGCTTTATCTCATAAGGATGAGTATATAGTTCATTGTGAATTCATTTGGGGGAAGATATGTACATAATTCAGTTAGAAAACATGCAGTCACTGGGAATGAAGATATGTGGAGAACAACAAAATGTCTTCACTTGCATAGTCATTTCTGCAGTTTGGCGGCAGCGTGAGGACCTTGTAACCTAAGACCTCTATCAGTGTGGGTCTATCAGCTTCACCATTACTGTCATGCAGGCTTGGGAGGGGAAGCTGCCGCATCCCTAGTGGGGTGAGAGCTGCTGTCTCCTGGGTGAGTTACGCTGAGTGAGTGCCAGTGGGCAGAGGGCTGGTGCACAAGGTTCTGGGCAATCCGATTTGATGTCTATCCAGAAGAAAGGGAGGAAAGAAGGGAGACGGAAACTGGACTAAGTGGAAAAGGTGAAGACAGCGGTGAGGAGAGGAATAAGGGAAAAAGGGCCCATTGACAACAAGGGGGAGGGACCGCTGTCTCCACTTCCCGGCAGCCTTTGCACACTCCACTCTCAAATATTTCAACAGCCTCTTATCAGGTATATATGACCCTTTCTGCCAACAGTGGCAAGGGCCCCGAGAGAAGAATCTTGTCTGTAGATGCATCTCTTCACCTGCAAGTCAACAATATCTTGGGGCTGGGGCAGACCACTTTCCGGAGATGCTGGCCAGTCCCAAGATGGGACAAAAGGAAGTGGTCCTTCTACTTCTTTTATCTCTAAAATCAAGTAAGATTTAAAGATTTTTTTATTCTAATCAGTAATGTTTTTCTAGCAATGCCTTAAACATAGATAGCCAATGTCTTTATGTGCCATGTGCTCAATTTAGCATTTGACTCATGAGATTCCTGATTCAAAATCTCTTAGATTGAATAATTCTTCAAGAAATGAGCTTAATTTCACTGTGAACAGTGGGGACAAATAGCAGAGCAAATGATGAAGGACTTTTTACATCTAGAAGATTGAACCTAAATGGTGGCTAATGTAGCTCATCAACCCAAAGTTGTTAGTCTCTTTCCTTCCTCTGTCTCTATATATTTGATGATTTTGGACATTCCAAGCAAATGGAATCATAATGTTATGCTAACACTTCTCCCTGTCAATAATGTGTAGCTACTTGACATTGAATTATTACTTGTCAGAGAAAATTTTACTATTTGAACTTTGAAGTAAAATATATTTGAATTCACTGGAGCCATTCAAAGAAAGATCAAAGAAATAACACAATGGAAGACTGAGCAATGAGATTCCATGGGACAGGCTGTTGTGGGTGTGGGGGCAGGTATGATATTCTGTTACCCATAGAAGGAGGACCGGGATTCACTCCAAAATGTTAGGAAACACGCCTATGACAGGAATGATGCACATTATCACCAACCTGAAGCAGGCACTTCTTGAAAGGAAGGCTTCACTCCCGCATTCTGTGGCAGTGTTTCATCTTTCCTGCTGCCTTACGCAACACCACTCTGATAAAGAAGCAGTTGGGCGTCGTGGAGCAGCTGTGCGATGTAGCTGGCCTTTTTACTGATGGAATGATCATAGAGCATCAGTTACATGGGTAGGAGGATAGGGAGAAAAAAGCACATGAAAGTAAAGAAGGTGTTTTGTTATTTAGGGCTTGGGAAATGAGCCTGCCGACCAGATACTTTGTATTTACTTGATGATCAGCAGTTGGATCAAAAACCGCATCCTTGGACCTTGGGCTAATGCTTTTTTGTCTCACCAATGGAGCATCCCACTGCCCAGGTCTGGGGTCCGTGTCCTCCTCCGGCCCTCAGCCCCCGGCGCCCCTGGCCATTCCCCTGATGCAGACCCTCCTCCGAGCGGCCGAGCTTCCTGCCCTCTTTTGAGTGGATAAGGTTTGGGTCCTAGACGGTTTTCTGAAGGGCAGTTCTGACCTCGAGGGACTGCAGAGCTGCCGTGAACAGTCATGGTGGCCAGACAGGCCGCTGAAGCCTGGCAGACCCACACTTCCAGGTGGGTCTGGTAATGAGCAGGAGAGAAGAAATGCCCTGTACAGCAAACTAGAGCAGCACAGGGCAGTTTTCTCGTTAAAAAATTTTTCTGTTTAGCACTTCTCGGTCAACAGATAAGCCATATTACACCCGTTGCCGTGGGAGCCCTGGGCTGGATTTAGCATAGCAGTAGGAGAAAATGTTCAAACCAAGAGAAAACAGGAGGCCCTGCCGGGACATTTCCCGGGGTACCAGCTGCAGGGGCGTCTCAGCGGCTCTAACAAATGGGAGTCGCGTGACTGGAGACCGCTGCCCCGGCAGGCCCCAAAGTCTAGGAACTCTTCCCAAGGCTCAGTCTAGCTCTCGGGGACACTGCAGAGGCGTCCCTGCAGTGCACGTCGCGGTGACAGAACGGGCCACAGGACAGCCTCTTGGGGACGAGCGCAGCCTGGGGCGCAGGCAGCTAAAGGCCTGACTGTGTCTGCACGCTGAGCCCCCGCCGCCCTCGACACTCGGTCAGGTGCTCTGCGGTGCCTACGCAAAGCCGCTTCCCGGGCAGCTGTCCGCCTCGCGGTCTGCGTGTGAGCGAGGCGGGTGGGGGCCGGCTTGGGGACCCGGGAGCCTTCGCCTGCCTGTCCGGCAAGGCTCCTGGGCAGCGTGTGTCTACCGGGCGGGTGGGAAGGCCTCTCGGAGGATGACGACCTGCCCGTAATGCTCCTTCCTGCTGGGTCGTCCCCGGCAGGACGCCAGCATGCTCTAGGACGTCCCATGCCAAGTAAAACCGTTATGCACATTCCAGTAAGTGCTTCCTGCACAGCGGCCTCTGAACGCCCTGTCTCCTCAGGCTGCTCCAGCGCCTCTCCCAGTCACCCTCCAGCTGGCCAGTCTGACCATGGGCCCAGGCCCCCTCCTCCCGCAGTGGTCAAGGTTGCCATGTTGCCTAACCCCATTTCGGCAAACTTTTGGAAACTGTGCTAGCTTTTTTTCTCGACCTCCTTTGGCCTCTTACCCTGTGAAAATGGTGCGTGTTCCTGCCCAGAAGGTCAGAGGCTGACAGCCCCAGGCTTGGAACAGAGCTGTTGAGCTGGGTCAGGTGTCGCCTGGGGCCGGGGCCGGGGCCTGGGGCGGGAACACGCTGTGGGGTCCTGCATGGGACCACGCAAGGTCCCAGGGGGCGCTCGGCCTCAGATTTGATCTCACGGAAAAATAAGCACCAGCTTTTGTCCCAGGCCTCTCACAGTTTCTTCTAAGTGCCAGACACCTGCCATCGAGGTGAAAACCGTCCTCTCCTGTTATTAGTCGTGACACGCACGGGGCTCAGCCGGCAAAGCAGCCTTGTTTTGCAGCTGGGATTATTCAGCGCAGGTCTTATTTGTTCTCAACACGATCAGCTCAGCCTAATCTTTGTCTTGAGGCGCAACCATTGAGAGAATGTTAACTACCTCCATTCCAGTGAGTGTCTGCATGCTGGAACTCAGACAGGACTCCAATTTCTACCCTTCTGGTGGGTAGCTCAGTGCCAACACTGGCAACGTGGCTGCCGCTGGCGGTGACCCCTGTCCACGGGACCCGCAGTCCACAGCAAGCAGATCGCAGTTATTCTTATCCAAGATCTCAGACCCACTTAAAGTTGGAACATAGAAGTTGCTGGACGGTTCTGACCTATCATTCTAGCGACGTATTTGTTCTCTCAATATTACAATGAATTGATGGGGCAGAACGTTGACCAATTTCATTCCTACTCAGCATTCCACTTCCAATAAGCAGCAAGGTTATTTGTTTGCTACAAAGCAACTAGTAATAAAAGCATGACAATGAAACAGTGGTTATAAGTAATTAAACAACTGTCCTATTTTACTTCCTTAAACAATTCAGGGAGATCCCTGCTTGACTATATAGATATAGATATAGAGATAGATAGATAGACCAACTGGACTCATGCAGAGACATTAATTCCTGTTTGACATGGTATCCCTTGTTCTAAGTCAATGTTCAGATGTTCTTCCCTCCTTGCATTTCAGTAACACCTAAACAAAGTGCTGCGGACCAGGACTGCTACCAGGGCAATGGAGCGAGCTATCGGGGGACAGCAGACACCACACTCACAGGAAGGAAATGTCAGGCTTGGTCATCCATGGCTCCACACCAGCACAACTGGACTGCGGAAGCTTACCCCGATGCGTATGTCTTTGGCCTTAACCATAGACACCAAGAGATATCTAAAATATGGGGAAGGGCCAGCATCAGTGTAATTTCCAAGGACAATTCTCTTGGTACCAGAGTTAAGTCAAAACAGCTCCTTTCTTTGGAGCAAGAGCTGAATGAATACTGGTTCAGGTGGGCTGTCTATCCTCAGCAGTTTTGTGAACATAATGACAGAATAAGCAGTGCTGTTGTAGACACACAGTAGAAACCTCAGAGAAGTAAAGAAAGTCACCTAGACACAGTCATTCCATTGGGAGCAGGAGAGAGCTAGCACAATTCCAGTAGGAACTTCGATCATTCCAGTTTGAAGCTGCCAAAGTGAGAGTGAGTTATCGTCGGGGAGTTGCCTATATGTGTGTATATTTATAAAATACTGGTAGTACATAGTATTCAATATTGCATATATGTATGTTATATTTGAGCATGAATAAGATACAGACATAGGATTATTAAATCTCCTGTACAGATACAATAAGTGTCCAGTTACTGAAGGCAAAATGGACAAATAAGTGGTAAGAGAGCAGGGCTGACCACTTTAGTACTTCTGCTTTCATGGCTACCAGAAGCACTGATGCAATGGTGGCACAGGAAGGTCAAGGCATTGCCACACTGTGCCCTGCAGAAAGGGAAGTCTTTAGTTGGAGTTTTCTCCTGGTGACAATTCCCCAAATGCAACATAAAGAGATGAGTTGAAGTGGACCCCCAACAACCTTGTGAGCCAGGAAACACACTGACATTTAGGAAGCCTGAGCCAACTATGATTTTGGGGCTGTGTATCAATGAGAAGGATGTATGCAGAGATGCTCCAGAACTATGCAGAGCTATCTGAACACATGTCTAAGAGGGAGAATATCCAGCAGGTTCCTCGTTTAAACACACTGAGTGGGGAAACCACAGATACCAAGGAGGGGTGAGAGAATGAGGAGTAGAGAATTCAACATTACTGGGAGATGCAGTGTGGAGATTCTGGATTCTATGAGAGGGACAGAAGAACCTTAAGGAACATTCAATCAGAGAATCCAGAATTGTGACACTCAGTAGCACAGTGAACAGCTAGGATGGAGATGAGTCTAGACAGATTTCAGCAAAGTAGGAATGTGCTATTGGAGGATCAAAAGTTACTCTTAGAAAAATGAACTTGATACCACAAGTAACCTGAGCACTATGGAGAGGAAATCAGGAAATCAAGTCAGTCAATAATGTGGCATCTAAAATGTATAGTGACAATTTAGAAATTATCAGACATGGAACAATCAATAAATGTGATCAATAACCACTAGAGGAAGCAGACAACACGGTCAGACACAGCAATAGTAGAAATGATGGAATTAGTAGGCAAAAATGTTATATGATTTTATATTTGTAGTTCAAATGTAGTTGAACAGTAAGTCTGAACAAGAAGGAAGTAATGATATCCGAAGAGTAAGAAGAACTATTCCAAAGGCAAATGGAAAACACAGAAATAGGACAAGTTTTTAAGATGAAAAATGTTCTGGATTGCCTCATCAGATTAGATAGTATAGAAGAAAAGACTGAATTGAAAATGTGCAATACAAACTAGACAAACTGCAGGGCAATGGGGAAAAGTAAACAGAACATCAAAGTCCTTAAGAAATATGTCACAAAGTGTAAATATGTGCAACAGAAGTCCAGTTGGAAAATGACTGATATTGGGATTAAAAATATACATTCCCGATAGAATGATGGGTGAAAGTTTTCCCATTGAATCAACATATAACCTCCCTAATACAAGAAACTCCACATAGTGTAAGACATTCCTTTTTTGTTAAAGTGCACATATACAGATGTACATCATGGCTAAAACATAGCAAGCAAAATCATAGAAAAATCTCTAAATATGCCAGAAACAGTATGTAAATAACAAGAGAAGGTGGCATCTCTGTTACTTTGAAAGCAAAGGCAAAGCCATTTGAGAAACTTGGTCATGAGACATTTAGAGAGTGCTGTTCCTTGAAGACTACCCCAACTCTCCCGTTGGGGGACCTGTGTGGGTGACTCTGTCGTTGTGGATCTCCAGGGACTTGAGCATGAACTACTGCAGGAATCCATCGGGGGATCCGAGCCCTTGGTGTTTCACCACCGACCCAGAGGTCCGCTGGGAGTACTGCAGGCTGACCAGATGCTCAGAGACAGACAAAGGTATCCCAGGCTCCAGGACCGGCACCCCGGTCCCAGGTGTCCAGGAGACTTCTCCACCAGGTAAGAAGTCTGTGAGCACACACCTACATTTTTGGGCAATCGATGAAATCAGTTGCTTCCAACAGTCAAAATTACAAAGGAGAACTTGGAATGCAGTGAGAACTCTCTCCCACTCCATCCCTGCTTCCATGCCATGTGGCCTTTCCCCTCCCCAGTGCTGGATGGAGAACCTCACCCATAGCCCCTTAAATGGGAGGGTGATCTCTGTTCTCTGTTGGTCAGTCTACGGGTTCTAATCCCCACCCAGGTTTCTCAACTTCACTTTCTCTCTCTGTCTCTCAGTCTCTCTCTGACTCTGTCTCTCTCTCATTAGCCAACAGCTCCCTAACCTTAGACCAAGTATTAGTGTATCAGTTTTGAATTGCTTTCTTTTCCCTCTACTCACTCTTGTCTTTCAGTGTGACTTGAATGATGCTCAATTTTCATATTTTTTTTCAGAGTTGTGTCTGGGAAG
The DNA here is from genome assembly GCA_019455555.1 of Galemys pyrenaicus. Classification (NCBI taxonomy): domain Eukaryota; kingdom Metazoa; phylum Chordata; class Mammalia; order Eulipotyphla; family Talpidae; genus Galemys; species Galemys pyrenaicus. The sequence goes on along the minus strand of JAGFMF010012193.1, from coordinate 3,675 downwards.
GGGTCAGTCCAGTGAAGGAAGTCTTTACATGGTATTATTGTTTGTATCTCACCGCTCCAATTTTACTGTATTTTGTTGTTGGCAAGAGTTCTGATAGTCTGGATCTTTCTGTGCCTATTGGTATACCTCACTACAAAACTCTTGAGCCGTTTAACCACAGTTGTCTCTTGGACCTCAGCTCATGGTGTCCACACAGACATCTCAGGGTCTGGCTCAGGGATTGCTCCGTGTCTCATCAGGGGCTATTTCCTTGGCCCGTGGTTGTGTCCTGCATGGATTTATACAATGCTGGACATGACATGGAGAGCCGTGTTGGAGAATATAGTCAACATCAGGTGATTCCTTCTTTGACATGGACTCTGGTCCACTTTAGACAGCAAGCTGCTTGGTAACTTGTATCATCCATGCATGATACCAAAGTACACGAGTGACAGGTTTGAGGCTGCTTTAACCTCAGTGACCTTGGCTAGAAATGAACCCAGGATGGTCTATTGCACAGATCCTGGAGATCTCCTGGGTAGAAGTGTTGAAGTGTCTCCTCAGTGTTCCTAATCACTCTCACTTAGTGTGGCCAGTACCTACACACAGAGCACTCCCATGCTGGAGGCCGAGCTCAGGCCCACTGCTGCTTCTGCTGCTCCAGCAGAGCTGTGGTTGATGGGCCTGTCTTTCTTCCTGCTCTACTATCAATTTGGTGATCTTGAGCACCTTGGCTAAGGAGCATATGTCTGTCACTGTGCTTCCTCCTTCATATCATGGCACAACCTCTCACTCATTCTGTGGTCAACCAGGGCAAGAGGAGAGACTTCTGCTTTGTGTGAGTGAAGGGTGATGGGCACAAGAGGTCCACTTCCTTCTCCAGGGCAATGGCTGTGCCACTAAACCAAGTCAGAGAAAACAAAAGACTTGGTTTCCAGACCTGTATGTTGGACAACTCCTGTCCCATCTCCCATCCACTTATGGCTCTGGGTTTGTATAAACTGACTGTCTAGGGAAACGCAGGGGGTTTCCCTGCTGTCCCCGCCTCAGCATTCACCAGGTGTAGTGAGTACCACAAAATTGCCTCATCTGATCTCATGCACACAGGCCTATGACACTCAAAGTAGTAGTATTAAAAGATGTTGTGTGACACCAAAACAATTTTCAAAAGTCCACGCTCCTTGTTATATATATTATTAGTTTTCTCAACAACGATAGGCCATTAAAACTCAAGAATGCTGTAGTCTGTCCAATAATTTGCATGTCATTAGTTGTCCTTGAAAAGAGAACACTGCTTATCCCTAGACTGTTGTGAAGAGTCTCTCACATACTCTGCCACATGCTTCTTTCGGCTATCATTACTCAGAATCCTTTCCCTCCTTGCATTTCACACCAATTATAGGAACTACTGTGGTCCAGGACTGCTACCAGGGTAATGGAGAGAGCTATCGAGGGACAGCGGCCACCACACTCACAGGAAGGAAATGTCAGGCTTGGTCATCCATGGCTCCACACGAGCACCAGTGGACTGCGGAAGCCTACCCCAACGCGTATGTCTTTGATCCTAACCATAGACACCAACAGACATCTGAAATATTGGGAAGGGCCCAGCATCAGCTAATTTCCAAGGAGACAATCCTCTTGGTGCTAGAGTTGAGTTAAGCTGTTCAGGCTCCTTTCTTTGAGCGACTGAACCAGACAAACAGAAGTCACTCTGGGCTTTTCCTGAGAAGTTTTGTGGACACAATGTCACTTAGATTCTCTGTTGAGGACACCCCGTAGAAATCTCAGCAGAGCAAAGTAGGTACTTAGACACATCGTCCCACTAGGAGCATGAAAGGACTCACACCATTCCACTAGGAACACTGATCATTCCAGCCTGCATCTGCTAAATTGAAGTGTGTGCTATCACTGGGGAGTTGCCGATAAGTGTATATATTTATAAAATATTGATAGTAAGGTGTATTCTTTAATCCATATGTGAATGTGATATTTGAGCATGAATAGGTAGAGACATGGATTATTAAATCTCCTGTACGGATACACTGGGTGTTAGTTACTGATGGGCAAAATGGACAACCAAGCGATAAGAGAGCAGGGCTGACCCTTGGGCACTTCTGCTTTCATGGCTACCAGAAGCACTGATGCAATGGCAGCACAGGAAGGTCAAGGCGTTGCCACACTGTGCCCTGCAGAAAGGGAGTCCTTAGTACTGTGGTTTCTCCTATGATAATTCCTGGAATGCAGCATATGGAGACGAGTCAAAGTGGACCCCAAAAACCTTGTGAACAGGGAGACAGACTGACATTTGGGAAGCTGAGCCAACTATGGTTTTGGGGCTGGGTAACTATGACAAGGATGTGTGCAGAGAAGGAGCTCAGAAATACGCTGATATCTAAACACACGTCTAAGAGGGAGACTATCCAGCAGGTTCCTTACTTAAACACACTGAGTGGGGAACGGCAGACACCAAAGATGGTGAGAGAATGGGGACTAGAGAAAGTGACATTATTGCAGTGTGCAGATTCTGGATTCCAGCAAGGAGAATGAGAAACCAGAAGGAACACTGGTGCATTCCATTAGAGAATCCAGAATCGTGGCACTCAGTAGCACAGTTTCAACTCTAGACGCATTTTGGCAAAGCATGATAGGATGCTGGGGGGGGGTGTCAAAAATTTCTCTTAGAAAATGAACCTGCTGCCACAACCGAGCACTGTAGAGAGCAAAGCAGGAAATCCAAACAATCAATAGCATGGTATGCATTCAGATAGTCAGTCAGCAATGTACAGCGACAAAGTGGAAATGATCAGAAATGGCACGGTGAATAAATGTGATCAATAACCAGGAGAGGAAGCAGTCAACACAGGCTGACCCAGCGGTAGCAGATGATGAAATTAGCATATGAAGGTTTAATATGATTTCATGTTTGTTGTCGAGGTTTTAAAGAAAAATCCAAAGAAGAAGAGAGTAAAGATGGACCTAGAGTTAGAAACTATTCCAAAGGCAAATGGAAAACACAGCAATAGGACAAGTTTTTAAAGCAAAATGTCCTGGATTGCCACGTGATCAGACTAGATGGTATAGAAGAGAAGATAGAACTGAAAACACTGAGCACCAGGGAGACAAACTACAGTGTACTGGGAGGAGAAAGGAAGGGAAAATAAATAGAACGCCAAAGTCCTCTAGAAATATATCACGGCATCTCAATACGTACAATGAGTCCAGTCTGAGAAAGGCTATGGTATTGGCATCAAAAAATATGCTGGATAGAATGACGGCTGAAAGTTTTTCTAATGACTCAGTAGAAGCTCACTGTTCCAAAACACTCCACGATATGGAAGTCTTTTGTTCCTTTTTTGCTAAAGTGGATTTATACAGACTTACATCATGGCTAAAATGTATCATAGAAAATCTATAACAATGAAAGAAACAATACGAAGAGAACAAGAGTAGGTGACACGGTTCGTTACTTCGAATGCAAAATGCAAAGCCATGTGAAACCTGGTCATAAGGAATTTAGAGGGTGCTGGACAATAAAGACTACCTGAACGCTCTTGCTGGGGGACCTGTGTGGGTGACTCTGTCGTTGTGGATTTCCAGGGACTTGAGCATGAACTACTGCAGGAATCCATCGGGAGAGGCGAGCCCTTGGTGTTTCACCACTGACCCGGGGGTCCGCTGGGAGTACTGCAGGCT
>JAGFMF010012192.1:451847-468667 GCA_019455555.1 Galemys pyrenaicus | reverse complement strand
AGGAGCAGCAGGGGCCGGGCTCTGTGCAGGGGGCCTGCACCCCGGCTTTGCCTTTGGTCTGTTCAGTAAGTAGGTGAATCCCCATTTTGACAATGTTAAGATAGATTTTAACATTTGGCCCCAGAACACTTGAGGACTATATCAAGGTCACACTTTTTCTAGAACAATGGTGTTTTTATTTGCCCATAGCCCACCTCACATGAAGTCCTGTCTCCTCAGGGCTATTTTGTCCTTTCCATGATCTGTCCAATGATGCTTCCTTCACCCCTAGAAATCTCAAGAGGATCTTGGGGTGTGTGAGCCATCTCAGAGCAACCCTGAAGCTCCTCTGTCCTGCAGGGGGAGCAGTTGTGATGCTTCTGCTGCTGAGAGTTGAGCAGGAAGTCGCTCTGCACCCAAGACACTTTTCCACCATCATAATCCAGGAGTGAGAGAGATGCTAGTGTTGCATGTGGTACTGAGTTTAAAATAGAGTATTTTATCTTTCTAGAGGTGCTTATTAGTCCATAATAGAGCAAGTCACCACAGTTTTATCCTATATTTACAAGACAGTAAAAATGTTTATCTATTTCATAAGGGCTAGAGCCTTCAACTTCTTCAGCATGAGGTGATCATTGTACCTGAGGTCTTTGCAAACAAATCCAGGAATTATGTTTCTCCTGGAAACAGAAAACTACCCTTTTCCTATGCTGCCCACAGAATCCCATTTCTTGTGCTGGACAAACTCCTCCAGGTTCCAAAGCTGGGGCCAGAGCACAGACTGACCAGGACCCAGTGGGGCTGCTGTTCCCTCTTGGGTGGCTCCTGGCAGTATGGACAGCACGTGGCCCCTCAGTGGGTCTAAGAGTGACTCAGCTGTGCAGACAGAGGCCTGGCAGAAGCTGTGGCCACAAGAGATGTTCCCCTAGAGCCCCCTCTCCTCAGGCAGATACTGCAGGTCCCCTCGCCAGGAGGATCCAGTCACGGTCCCAAGTCCATGACCTTCCTGCAAGGTGCATGAGGAGGGTCAATAAATGGAGGGCAGAGGAGACACTCAGGGTGGAGGTGACCACACCTGCCCTGGTCAGGCTGCAGGAGCCTCCTCCATGACCCCCACACTCTCACTCTCTCCAGTCTCTGCTCCCCACGGCGCCCCAGGCCTTTCTCAACCTGGACCCTCACCTGCCGTCTCTGCTCCCCACACCAGGCAGGGAGGGCTCCAAGGTCCTGTCATCACCTCCACTTTCTCTCCCACCTCCTGTCCCTGCAGCCAGGAGAGCAGACAGGGGCTGAACATCCAGATGTGCCAGGCTCTGTGCTGAGACTCACAGACATCAGCTCACCATCCTCACTGCTTCCCTCACCTCACCACACACAGGTGAGGAAACTGAGACTCTGGGGGTGAGTCCCTATGCAGGTCCCATCTGTGTGTTAGAGAAGGATGGGCAGGAGTCCAGGCCCAGCACAAGCCCCACACTCCTCAGCACTTGCTGCAGCATCTCCAGCTCCTGCCTGTGCCCAGCCCTGGACCTGCCCGGAGCTCAACACCCAGGACCCTCACTGCTGTTTCATCAGGTCAACTCACCTGTCACCTCCTGCTCCCTCTGGGGTCTCGTGTCACATGTTGCCTCCTCAGGGAGGACAGCCCAGCAGCGTCAGTTTTGGGGCCCCTCGATCTGTGCCCCGTAGGCCCATCTCCAGCTGGACTCTGAGTTACAGACACACAGAGTCCTAGGACTGCTCACTCTGTGCCCCAGTGCCTGGCAGGTGGCACCCCAAATATAGGTCATTTGAGTTAAGAAATTAATAGTTATGCAAAAAGCAGTTTGGGAGAACTTGTTTCTGATGATTAATTAGGACATTTCCATCAAACACATACTGGTAACAGTGTATACTGTTTGATTTACCCATTAGAACACAAAAATTTCAGATATATCAAGAGTTAGGTGAAGATTTTATCTGATTCTGTTTGAACACAGAGGTCAGAACCTGATCATTTCTGTAGACGTCTCAGGCCCAGCCTCTCTCATTCCTCCTCTCTCTCCCACTCCATCTCCCTCCATCACAGGAGCAACATCTGGAAAAAATTTTCTAAACTCAACTTATCAACAGAAGGGCTGCCTGGGCAGGTAGTGGGCGCCCGTCACTAAGAGGACCCAACCTCATTCTGGATGTTTCCAGTGGATTTGACCATATTGGGCCTCAGCCCCCTCAGCTCTGAGACCCTCCTCACTGCAGCTGCCACAGCAGGGGGTCCCAGGGCCAAAATGTTTACTTTGCTTGATTTTTGTCTTTTTGTTCTGCTTTTAATGTTAGCTTGAGTCAACATTTTCTCCCTCTCCCACAATTTTCTATCAAATCATTATGACCACCACAAAAATACAGTAAAAAAGAAAACACCTCCAATCCTGGTGGCTCATGTGGTAACAACCCTTCTCTTTCTGCATCTCTTCCTGTGTGGACCAGGACAGTCCTGAGCACAGAGCTGAAGGAGAAGGGAATGAGGTGGGAGGAAGGTGGAGGAACCAGCCGGATTATAACCTGAGTCATCTCCCTGCAGCACAGGGAGGGTTACCCTGGGGAGATGGGAGAGCCCCAGAAACAATAATTGCACCCACTCTAATGTTACACTTTCCTCCAGGAGCTGAGGTGGACCCTGCTCCATCTCTCCCCTCCTTCCTGGACCTTAAACAAAGGCTCAGCTAAGTGACTGGTGTGACTGGGCTAATCCTGATCCCTGGGCCAGGCCAGCAGGGCACATGCTCCTCCCTCACCAGCCTGAGTGACTCCCTCAGCTCTGTGCTAGAGAGAAAGTATCTGCAGTCCATGGAGAAAGTGATCCCTGAGACACAGAGGGGTGCCAGGCTGGAGCTCCCTGACTCTGAGGCCAATGGGTTTTCTAAAGAGACTCCAAAGGACATGAGCTTGAACACTGGGGACTGGGGGAGGAGCTGTCAGGTGCAACCACATCCTAGCAGGGGCCTCAAGGGGTTTGGTCCTAGTTCTACAGCTCAAGTCAAGCATGAGAGTAATTCTACAACTCTTTCCCTCCAGCATCTCTGTTTCAAGTCCTGCTCAAAAACTGCTTCTTCATGGAACATTTCTTACTGAGGCATTTTACTCTTACAGGATTTGAATTCTTTTATTCTGGGGTCTTGATGTGTAATGGTCATCCATTGTCTGATATTGTGTGCCTGTCTCTCCTGTCACACACACACCACTCATTCCCCTCTCTTTGGGAACAGATCTTCATTTAACACTGGGGTTTACTCTTGACTCTGTCTCTGGCTCCTCCCTGCTCCCAGCTGCCCTCGCTGCAGTGTCTCTACTCAAGGGTATCTGAGCAGCCCCAGGAGTCCCTGCACCTCCTGCCTTTGATCTTGTGGGAAACCAGCCCCTCATCCTGCGTGACAGTGAGGAGGCGAAGGCGAAGTCTTGAGTTCAGTGATTGAGAATACAATTTACTTTTCTTTATGATAGTTTCTTTTCAATAATTTTTTATACATATGATTCATTTACACACTATACATGATTTAAAGGTATCAGTTTCCACCACACCCACAGCTGAAGAACCCATAACCCCACACCACAGTCCTTGGCCCTCTTGCCCCTTTGCCCCTGACCCTCAGTCCCCTCTGGTCACCTCAGTTCTACGGTCTGACTCCAGGTGCTTGCTCCTCACACATAGGAATGAAATCAACCAGAAGTTGTCTTTCTCTTTCAATTTACTGTGCTTGGCATTGTCTCCTGCATTTCCATCCATGCTGTTATAAACTCAAGATTTCATCTTTTTTTCACAAAGGAGTAGTATTCCATTGTGTATTTATACCACATCTTCTTGACACACTCATTTGTTGTTAGCACTTAGGTAGTTTCCATAAGCTGGTGGTTGTAAACAGTGCTGCAGTGAACAGCAGAGCGCACATAATCCTTCGAGTTAGCTTTTGCATTCTTTGGGTAAACACGAAGGAGTGGAATGCTGGATCACCTGGCAGATGTATTTTTAAAATTTTGAGGGACATGTCTACTGCTTTCCAAAGGGGCCAGCCCCACACTCTTTCCCCCACACTCTTGTCAACAGGTGTTTCTTGTCTTTTTGAGAGGAGCCATTCTCACAGTGCAAGATGGTATCTCATTGTGGTTTAATTTACATTTCTCTGATGCTTTGTGATGAGAAGCATTTTTCCATGTCACTGTTGGCCCTTTTATGGCTTCTTTGGAGAAGAATCTATTTAATTTCTCTACCTATGTTATAACTGGGTTATTTTCTTGTTGTTCAGTATGAGTTCTTTGTAGATCCTGGATATTAATGCCTTGCCAGATGCATGATATGCAAATACTTTCTCTCATCAATGAACCTTTTATTCATTTTAATAATAGTTTTTTTAAATGATACTTCACTGTGTAGAAGCTTTTTGGTTCGATGTGGTTCCATTGGTTTATTTTGCTTTTATGTCCTTAGAGCAGAGAAGACATTTATATTATAATGATGTTATATTAGATTACATCATGATGTTATAATGATGGACACGTCATTAAACATTTGTCTAAAGCCCATACGTAGAACATAAAGTGTGAATGTAAGCCACACACTTTGAGGGATCTGATATATGTTCATCACTTGAAACAAATGTACCACTCTGGTCTTAACACATGATTTGGACATAATTGGTATAGTGTTTTCACACTGAAAGCATTTTAGTATCATTTAGTTTTGAAAGCATGATTTCATGCACAAAGAAGATGAGCACTTAAATAATACTTAAGAACTTACATAAATAAGTAAATTATACTCATCCTACTAACACCCCAATTAGCCAGGCCATCTGCTCAAAACCAGTTGGCAATTCATCATGTCTCTTCCCAGAAAAAGATATCTATGTTTATTATATCTAGTCACTATTGTATATTGTCATATCAGCACAAGAGTTTAAGATACAGAGTAGGAGAAAAAATTACAAGCCATGTATCTGGTAAGGTTCTTGTATCTAGATTTTATGAAAGAGTACTCAGACTCAACAATAACAAGAGAAATAACCTAATTTAGAAATAGACAAAAGACCTTGGCAGATACTTCACTAACAAAGAGAGGGCAAATAACAATAGGAATGATGCTCAATATTGTGAGTCATCCGGGAAATACAAATAAAAACAAATAGTGATAAACCATTACACACCTATTAGAAAGCAAAAATCATGAAAACATGTAATACCAGGATGTGGAGCAACATTACCTGTTGGCAAGATATAACATGACACAGCCACAGGACCTCCCTGGTGGCCACAGTGCTATCACCATGATCGCAGTTGGATCCCCGGCCAGGGACGGGACCTACATGGCACAGCAGACCTCTCCTCTCTCCCCGCTACTCCCCTCAGCAGTGCATTTCAGTAATTCTACCCGCTCTGCTCCCCACTCTGTCTCTAGATAATCCTCTTACCCCTGTGCCTCTGGCCTACACCCCAGTTCTATGCAGAAATAAATGAATAAAATGGCACAGCCACAATGGAATATATCTGACAATTTCTTTCAGAAATTATCATACATACTTATCATTCAACCCAGTGATCACTGTCCTAGGTATCACCTGACTAATTTGAAAAATTGTATTTGGAAAAAAAAAGCAAGTCCGCACATATGGATGTACTTGTGATACAGGGCAGCGAGGGGCAAATGGCCAAGGACACTGCCCAAATAGTTTACCGGTCACTGAGTTCTTCACCTGCATGGGCAGTTGCAAGTCTATTCAGGTTCAGAGAACAACAGTAATGGGATTTATTTAACACACTAGGAAAAAAAAGAATTACTGAGGCCACAAATGGCCATTTACCTCACCTGAAGTAGAGTCCAGTGTTTTTAACGTTCTAACACAAACACTCCAAAGGCGGCATCTCCTTGACACTGTGGGCCTGGAGCACGTGGAGCCAGACTATATACAGGCCAGGTTCCGACTCACGAAGACAACAGAGGACACCACGGGAGATGCTCCTGGAGCTGCTGAAATGACGCCGTGCAGTGCCAGACAAGTGACACTCAAAACAGCACTGCAGCTGCAGAAGGACCCAACAAACGGCCACCCGCAGCTCAGTGAGGTGCTGGTTCTGGGCCTGGCCTTCCCTGCTGGGCTGTCACAGCAGCAAAACCAGGAACAGTTTCAGTCTCTCAGCTACTTGCAAAGCCTCTGAACTTTTCATCTCTGAGACTAGCTGCTAGAGCCAGGTTCTTCAGAGGCCCACAACAGCCTCCTGGTAGATCCGCAAGGTGGGGGCAGAAGTCCCTGACCCAAAACCACTGGAGATCCGAAACGCTGAATCCTGAACAATAACGCTGCGGATGCTTCTGCTGTTCCTTATTTTTCTGATCAGAGTCTCCACTCCAAATGCAATACTTTGTTGGCATATTCCGTGGGCTCTCCATCCTCACCAGCATCCCCTCCAGGGGATGTAACAGTCTTTGGCTTTAACCACTGGTTATACTCACAAGAACACCCATTAAGAAGGCAATGCCCACAGTGACTTCCTTCCAAAGACAACAATATCTAGATATTTTTTAAAAAGTGGCTATTTGTACACCTGGTGTGTTGGAGAATGACACTGCATCTCTGTGATCTTTCCCAAACCAGAGACCCAGTCAAAAGAACTACAATGGTAGGGGCCTCCCTGGTGGCGCAGGGGGTTGGGCAAGCACTATGAAGCTATCCGCGGCCACTGCAGCATCCCCAGCCAGGGGGCTGACCCAGATGGTGCAGCGCAGCAGACATCTCCTGTCTTGCCCGCTACTCCCCTCAGCAGTGCATTTTGGTACATCTGACTGCTCTGCTCCCCACTCTGTTTCTGGTGAATCCTCTCATCCCCCACTACCTCTGGTCTGTACCCCAGTTCTTGGATGCATAAATAAATCTTTTAAAAAAAAAAAAAAGGAACAATGATTGTGGGGAAATATTCCTGAGCAGAATCTTCACAATGTCAAAGTCACAAAAACAAGGGAAGTCTGAGAAACAGTCACAGTCAGAGGCTCCTTCATATAACATGATTGGACTGCAAGTGGTGTCCTAGATGAAATCCTGAAACATAAAAAGAATATTAAGAAAAACTAACAAAATCCAGATAAAGCATGGAGTTTAGTAACCATGTATCAATACTGCTTCATTAGCTGAAGGAATGCATTGCAGTCCTGTAAGGTGTTAAAAAATGTGGAAACCATATGGGATACACAGGAAGTGCACTACCTTTGCAACCTTCATATAAATCAATATTTATTTCTGTTATTTTAAAAAACAGCCCTCAACAAACCAATGTGTTGTACAAGCTAAAAATGATCTTTCCAGCATTCTCCAGTATTGTTAAGGGACAGAAAAAAGAGGTTCTGGGGAGAAAAGATGGAAACCTCACACACAGAGCAGGGTTCCAGAGTCTTCCTCCTCTGAGCCCTGGTTCTCTGACTCCTCACAGATCATCTCAGCCCCCAGGATGCCGCCCTCCAGGACAAGCAGCTCTGCCCAACTCAGACACCCCCCAAGTCCTGGCGGCTCAACCAGAATCCAGAACAGTGTGTAGCGCCCCCGTGTGGCCACAGGGAAGAGCACAGCGACCAGAACTGCCCTTTGTCCTGCTCAGCCTCTCAGATCTGTTTTTTAACTCAGACATTTCACCAGAGCTCCAGACTTCTCTGTCCAGTTGCCACAGTGACTTGTGTTTCTAGTAGATCTTAGCTTTAACTTTCCTAAATTGAATACAGCACATGAGTGCATTTCTCCTTTCAGAAAAGAAGATCCTAGATTTCTGGTCTTGTCACACAACTGTGTAATTTTAACTACTGTATCACCCTCTGGGTCTAGACTAGAGTAGCACTGAAATCATTAAACTTAGGGCAAGATTAGAAGCAGAAGCTCCACAGAAGACAATTTCCAACAGGAACTTCCCTAAGAAAAGAAATTATTTAATCCTCCCCTCCTCTAATACCACAATTAGACTCTTTAAAAGAGATGTGGAAAAGGCAGAAAGAATAATCCAGAAAACAATCCTAAAATGAAGCCAAAAGCTGGACAAGTCTGAAAACTCATCTCTAACACCAAAGACTCCTGTGTGCAGGGGCTGCCCCGGGTCTTGTGGGAACAATGAGACACCTTCTGTTACTGTCAGAGCCAGGGAAACCCAGAGGACGTGAGGCCTGATCTCTAAACATGGAGAAGAAAGGGCATACAGCAATAAAAACCAAAGAAGTAAAACATGAGGACTCAGAATAGGAGAACTGAGGACCAAACTCTGGTCTGGGCCTAGGTTGACCCAGCCACATGCAGCTTCCACCCTCACTGCTGGAGACAGCACAGGGCAGGTGGTGTATGAGTCCCTGTGACCACAGGTCCTGCTGGGACAGGTGCTACTGAGGGCAAGGACAAAGGAGCAGAGAAATGACCCCTGAGGAGTGACCACATCAAGGCCCACAAAGCACTGAGCACTGACTGGACACAGGTCCTATTCCCTTCAGCTCCTAACAGCTTCTCCTGCACCCACTTGGGATTCAGCACAGCAAAAAGGTGATTATGGAATGTCTTCCAATTATTTCATTTCAAATTTTAAGAATCATTATTATTAACCCATCAAACCCATAGGAAAAGCTTTGAAAAAGTAAAATTTCAGAACTCAATTGCAATGTCAAGAGAGGAGTGTTTACTATTCTTAAAGGAAACACAGGGCCAAGGATAGACACCGCCTAGGCCACCTCTGCTAGAACAGGAAAGTCATCAGGGACAGAACACAGGTCAGTGTGGCCAGGCTCCTGGTGGGCAGAGCTGGGCCAAACTCCCCATATTATCCAATAAGAAAATAGAAACACTCAGATGCCTTCTGCAGCAAGAGAAAGCACTGGATCTTGAAGTCACAAAGTGGAAACAAGAAGAAATCCTGCATCACTCAGTCCCCTTAAGACAGCTGAGAATAATCATTAAAAAATTCAGTCATGTTAAGTGTCCAAATTCTCCACAGCCCACAGCATCCTCAGAATGTCCCATTTACAGCTTCCCCATAACCTGGTCCATCCTCTCTGCCCCAGCCCCTCCCACCAAGTCCTCCAGGGTCTCACCTTTATGGATTGAGATACATCAGAGTCCTGGACACTGTCGCTGTCTGGGAGAGAACAAAGCAGACTGGTCAGAGTCACAAGAGACCAAGGACAGACTGATGGGGGTGACTCCCCATGGTTCCATCTACACTGTCCCCAAGGCTCAGGATCCAAGCCCTGATCCACACTTACCTGCAGCCTGAGTGTAGCTTCCTCCTTGTCCACCTGCAGAGAGAAACATCATATGAGACCAGGGAGAAGTCTGCTCATGAAGTTCTAAAGGAATCCCCTAGTCACAGGAATTTTCCAGAACTGTGACTGAAGACCCATGGAAGGACCAAGAAATATAAAGAAAGGACATGAGTGGGGGTAGGAGCAAGAACATTCTCAAGCCTGACATCAGCAGGGACCACTCCCTCTGACATCTGCTGAGTAGCAGGTCCCCATCACTAGAGTTATCAAGGTGAATAATTTGGGGTTCATTTTCATAAATGCTTTAGAAAAAAGTGAGCGTTAGCAATCAGCTTCAGACTGGGCAATACACATGTGTGGACAGTACTTCCCATTAACCAGGTAGGGCAAGTTCTCCCTAGGACATGAAAGCCCTCAGTGGACAAGATCCCCCCACTCCCTTCCCTACCTGAGCGCTTCTTCCTCCACATCGCAGCTCTAATTAGGGCAGCTCCAATGAGCACAGCTCCAAGGAGAACCAGCCCAGCAATGATGCCCACAATGCTCAAGGCAGGGATGAAGGACTGAGGAGGGGGCACTGGAAGGGAAGGAAGGTGAGACCCTGAGGGCCAGGCCTCATCTGGACCCTCTGAAGGTCTCCAGAAGGGCTCCTGGTTCCCCTAAGAGTCCCTGGGCTCATGTTCCCGTCATACCCCATCTCAGGACTCGGGGCTTCAGCAGCCCCTTATGCTGCACATGGCACGTGTATCTCTGCTCCTCTCCAGAAGGCACCACCACAGCTGCCCACTTCTGGAAGGTTCCATCCCCACCAGGCCTGGTCTCCACCAGCTCCATGTCCTGGGTCAGGTCCTCCCCCTCTTGCTGCCAAGTCAGGATGATGTCCGCAGGGTAGAAGCCCAGGGCCCAGCACTTCAAGGTGACCTTCTGGTCAGAGGTGGGGTGGAGGGTCACATGTGTCTTTGGGGGATCTGAAGAGAAGGGTGAGAACATTCATACTTTGGCTTTTTCTCTTATGGACCCTGAAAAAATCTCATGCGACCATCCTCAGAATGGACACGGCATGGATTTGGAAGAGGAAGCACAGAATCTAGAAAGCAGCCTGGTCTTGGGAGTTTGGAAGTTCTAGAATTAGGGTGACAGCTCTGGATAGGAGGACACAGTTCTCTCAGGAGGACAGCACAGACTTTTGCTTCTGAGCTGGGGACCTCAGAAAATAAGGAGTCAGATCAGGAAACGGTCCTCTGAACAATAACAAAGACTATGAGAGAAAAAGGAACGGCTCCCGTGATGGCTGCCAGGTCAAAAGGATCCGGTGAAGGATGATTTCAGGGCTGGTCTCCCCTCAGGCTCAGGAGAGACTGGATTCCCTCACTGTTCTGAAGAAAAGCAGGGTCTTCTGGGCGAGTCAGGAATCCCAGGGGGACTCCTCTCTCCCTGACCAGAAAGAGGGCGCTGTTGTGACCATTACTCCAAGTTCCCCATGGGGTGCCCGCCTGAGGGAGACTGGGAGACCTCCAGGCCACTCTCACCTGCGCGCTGCAGCGCCTCCTTCCCATTCTCCAGGTATCTTAGCAGCCCCTCCACGCACTCCCCCTCCACGTAGTTCCTCCGGAGCTCTGCGGCTCTGCCCGCCTCCCACTTGCGCCGGGTGATCTGAGCCGCCGTGTCCGCCGCGGTCCAGGAGCGCCGGTCCTCGTTCAGGGCGATGTAGTCGGCGCCGTCGTAGGCGGACTGAGTGTACCCGCGCAGGAGGCGCCCGTCGGGCCCCACGTCGCAGCCGTACATCACCTGGACTGTGTGAGACCCTGCCCCCCCCCAGAGTGTCAGCTCTCGATCACCCCGCCCGCACCCGCCCTCCCGCCGGGACTAAACCGAAACTGACACTGAACCTCCCGGGTGACAGTCCCGCGGGGACTTCCCGGGTCGAGAGCCCTCCTCCGCGGGCCCGCCAGCCTCGGGTGACCCTGGGACCCGGATCTGGGGGTGCCCGCCCGACCGTGGGGATGGGGCCGGGACCCGCCCGGGGCCCGCCTCGCTCACCCGCGCCGCTCTGGTTGTAGTAGCCGCGCAGGTTGCGCAGGTTCACCCCCAACGTCTGTCCTGCAGCCTTCGCGTTCCGCGTCTCCCGCTCCCAGTACTCCGGCCCCTCCTGCTCCATCCAGGTCACCCGCGGCTCCACTCTCAGACTTGCCGAGTCGCTGTCGAACCGCACAAACTGCGTGTCGTCCACGTAGCCCACGGCGATGAAGCGGGGCTCCCCGAGGCCAGGCCGGGATATCGCAGTGAAGAAATACCTCAGGGAGTGGGAGCCTGGGGGCGGGAGGGGAGACCCAGCTGACCCTCCTCGCCCCGCGGGTCCCAGGGAGATGGGCTGAGATTGAAATGAGGGGGCGGGACAAGAAGGGTTGAGACTCGGGTGGGGGTGGGGAGGGGGAAAGGAAGCAGGAGACTGTGAGGGACAGAAAGGTACCAGTTTAGGGCGGGGTTAAGGGGCACCCCAGGGCCAGCAGTGGTGGAGATGCACCTTTTCCGGGTTCCTGAGCCCCCAGCGGGGATCCTCAAGTTCCTCCCTCCTCAGCAGCTTTCCCCTCCTGAGCCCGTGCTCACCTGCCCAGGTCTCCCTCAGGGTCAGGGCCCCCAAGAGCAGCAGCAGGACCGGTCCTGGCCCCATGACCTAAGGTCTTGAGTGTTGGGAGAATCTGAGCCCAGGCTGTAGGTGGAGACTGTGTAACTGGTGCCTCGGAGATGCTGATTGGCTTCTCTGGAAACCTGCAGGCAATGGGGAGTGAGCACTGTTGTGAGTGGCACGTACCCAGGAAGTGAGTGAGCGTTGTGAGTTGCCAGTATCCAGGAAAGAGGACCTGACTCGAGTTGGGAGGAAGAGAAGTGAAACTGAGTAAGTAGAAGTGAGGAATCCCCAACAGTAAGCTTCCCTGCTCAGATACTGCCCAGAGGGCTTAGACCCTAAGAGCCAAACCTGGGACCTGGAACTTTTCCTCCCCCCTCCTCTCCTGCATACTTATGTTGGGGGGAAAAGATGTCCTGAACAAACTCCACAAATAGGCTTTATGTATAATATCACCACCCCAGACCAAGAGATCCAAGACACCATAAACTACAAATCCCATAATGTCATCACCACCAGAGGGAGGGTTGTTGGGAACTGAGGGTGGAGTTAAACAGCCAGGCTTTGTATAAAACCAGACATGTGGGCTTTGGGGGTCCTTTGTTTTTTTTTTTTTTTCGCCAACTTTCAGTGTGCTGTTGGGGTTTTCAGCTTAGCAGAACTGGTAGGACGCCAACAGAAACAAAGGTGGAGTGGGTTCTGAGCCCAGAGAGCCACCAAAAGGCCAAAAGGCCACAACCAGAATCAAGAACTATAGCAATAGGGGCTATAGCCTAACAAAGGACAGTGTCCGATAAGAGGACAGGTCACTATCTGTGGGTTCTCACGCACATGCACAATTGCAAGAGACCTCAAGCTCCTGGAACAACAACCATGGGGTTTATTTTACAAACAGTGGGGAAAAAAAGCTTACTGTGTCCACAAATGGCTAGCTGCTTCATCCAGCCAGTCACCAAGAGTGCTGGACAGCACTGGCCAGTAGCTATGGTCACCTCTGGTCCTGCAGAGGTAATGTCAGGGACACCTCTTTGTGAGTTGTTGGGTTATACCAACAATGAACAACTCTTTGGGATACCAGGTCCAGGGCCTCTGGTGCTCCTTTTGTGTCAATGTGTCAATGGACCAAGGCCCAGTCTCTGGCAGAGTCCTTTAGCCTCTCTTCCCTTCCTCAGAGGGTGGCTGCTGGAATTGTCCCTTCTTTCTTTTGAGTCTGGAATTGTTTTCTTTTCATCAGGGTGTGGTGTCATCTCCTCCTCTTCAGGGCTTCCCTGGGTACTACCTCAGGGCTGCTGCTTCTCTGGGTCTCCTTCTTCCTCAGGGCTACTGCTTCTCTAGACACTCTGCTTCCTCTGCTTCCCCTGAGCTCCCAGGCTCCCTTCAACCCTGGCTTATATTAATTTTCAGGGCACCACACCCAGCAGTCTGATTGGACCATTTTTTAATCCTGTGGCTGAATTCCATAATCCAGGAAGTGCACTTTCCATAAAAGGGCTATGCCACAACTGACTTGTGGTGAGGGGCAGGGTTCTGGTAACAAAGCACCAATAAACTATAGCTTGCACCTGATTGGGCCATTCCATGATTCAGGCAGTAGCTTGCACCTGATTGGGCCACTGTTACATAAAAGGTCTTTGAGGAGCCACTGCCACAACTGTCTTATGGCTGAGCAGCAGGGTAAGAGAACACCAATTCTCCTGATGGCTCCCACCACTAAGGTGGCTGGATGCCGGTAACAGACCATTACTAGGCCAAAAGAGGGCAATAATTTGGGAGTCTACAAATCAAAGAAAAAGTCTAATGAAGTTACCTACCTACCTAGGGCCTATAGGACCAAATAGTGGTAATTTCATCCATAGCAAAGAAAATACTTGCTTTTTCCTTATGGGTTAAGCAGAGGACTGATCATCAATGATACCAGAAAATTCCATCCTGATGCAGAGTGGAAATAAGTGGTGGATAATCTACCCCTGTGCTTTGAATAGGAAACATCCATTGGCTTCAAAGGAAAAGTTATTGGTGAGCTTTGCTATTTCACAGGAGAGGAACCAGAGGAGACTCTCAAGGTCAGGCTGGGTGACCTTCTTGACGCCCTCACAGGATGGAGGGTCCTCACAGCAGGAGAGTCCTGAGGTCCTGAAAGGGGTCTGTGAGTTCCTGACCTGCCAAGTGAAAACGGGAGTGTGCGCGTGTTGGGCAGGGAAGGGGGCCTTCTCTGCTCATCGATTCAAGGATAGATGAGAATCCTGAGCTAGAGAAGAGACTAAGGCAGGCCCTGGCTAGGCTAAGGAAGCCGCCAGATGAGCACATTCAGAACCAGCCAAGTCTGAGAACCCCACAGCATCACTGGAGCTTAGACCTTGGACTCACTGCAGAGAAGCAGATGCTGCTTTTGTGCCCTCTGACTGTAAGTGAAGGTCTTTCCAATAAAAAGGCCCTACAAACCCTCCATTTCAGTGCTTGGTCCCTGCTGTGCTTGGTCCCTGCTGTCTGCACACGTGCTCAGGTCCTCACTCCCCACATTAAACCCCAAGAGGGAAGACATGACAGGGTAGGGCTCCCTCCTCCATGACATGAATCCTTTGCTCACTTAGAGGAGGCAGCAGGGCACATGAGGAGGCACAAGGGACTTTTCTTGGACTGGGCTGTGAGGGACGGGCCTGCGTGGAGACCACACTGTCTTTTTTCTAATCATCCCCCTCCGGTTTCTGAAGATAATGACAAAAAATAATCCAGTCCAAGAAGACAATAATTCCCAAAAAATCTCCAGAACTCATGTTTCCCATGCAATGGGCTCAGATAGATATTCAGGGTTTGGTTGAGCTGCTGGATGAGCTGACGGATGCAGCCACCTCCATAGCCAGGCAGCCCACTGGCGTCCACAGTGCAAGGGGTGCCTTGAGCAGTGGGAAGGGGTCCAGAACCCTGAGGTCACCTGGATAAATTGGCCAGGAAGACAAGTTCATGATGAGGTCCTCCAAGCAAATGACGCACACTCCCCAGGGGCTGCTTAGTCACGTGAGCCTGACAGAGGTATGGGCTCACTCCTGACCTACCTGTCCTCTTCTCAGCATGAATTCCCAGACCGACGCCAGGTTTGGAGATCCCCAGATCACATGAGGTTCCACTTAGGAGGCATTTTTATGGGTTGAGGGGTCACTGGACAGAGACACCAATGATCTTTCTCAGTGGAGTCTCACCTGCTCCAGCAAAGCCACCTCAGGTATACTCTGGCGCCTCAGCAGAGACGAGGATCCTCCTCTGGCCCCCCAAGTCCTGCGACCTCTCGTGCAGTCATCTGACACATGTTCAGTCGCATCGTTGCCTCCAGGAACCTGTGGGAACTTCCTCATCATGTGAACCTGTGGGCTTAAATAAAAGGAGGCAAGAACAGTGAGTTTATGAAAGAACCAAGACTAGGACTTGAACCCGGTCAGCCTCTAGAGAGCACTGGAAAGCTGTCTCAGTACTGAACTCCACTGTGAGAATTTTATACCATCTGGAAGGAAAACATTTTACATTTTCAAGGAAATTTACTGAGAAAGCCTGGGTGGGTGTCCAGTTAATATATCTTATCTTCTTATCTTCTGGCAACTGGAAGCTCAGCAACGTACAGACCTTTAAGTGCGTCTTTCTTTCCAGTTACTGATTTGCCAGCAGACTTTTCATTGTTGCCAACACAGCTTCTTAGCAAGGCAGGTCCAGCTGTGCTTGGCTCTTAGCTCGTGCCCCTTAGTTGAGACCAGGGAGGGGGGTGCCCTTTTAATTGTTGACTGCAATTCACAAACCTGAGTTCTGCAACTTTTCTCTGCTCTTTCGTTTCCAAAAGCACCACCTGCTTTGCCTGGTGGCCTGGAGGACCACTATGTGCTCACTATGTACCCTCTCTGTTTCAGAAGGTTTTCTGGAACCAAAGGGATCCACTCCCTTTCCTCTTGCTCTGTCTTCTCCTAAAACTGTAACTGCTCACGCACGGCCCCCTCTGCCCTTTAACTGGAGTGATCACGAGGTTTATAGTAGTTGCTGATAGGATAGATATTTTCCCCATGATGAATGGTATTTCCTGTTCCTCCTTTCCTGTCTGATGACTTCTCATCAAAAAACATGGGGCCAGAAGAAAGTGGAATAGTCCCTCTCCTGAAAGAAGAAAACTGTCTGTATTTACCAAAAGCGTCCTGCAAGAATGGAGGCAAAGTAGGTTTTCAGATAAAAGGGAATAAACAGGATTTGCTACCAACATCCCCACTATAAGAAATGGTAAAGGACATTCTTCAGGCTGAAGACAAAGCATGATACAAGCTGGAAACTCAGAATCTCAGGAAAGAGATAGAGCTTCAGGAATGCAAATATCTCACTAAGTGCAAAATTCCGTCTCCTCTCTTCTCTTTGCGTGCCTTTTTCATTATTTAGTAGACACACAATGGCTTAAAATGGAAATTGAAACATCCTTTCTATAACACACACACCACACACACACACACACACACACATATATAGAGACTGATATATATTGATATATCCAATAACACAGAGGTGGATATGGCATAAATGTTAAGTGAATGCAAGATTTTTATATTTGTGTAAATTAAAATAGTAGTAACTGGAAGTAAACTTTTAAAAGTTAAGGATGTGTATTTTATTTCTTATGAATAATGATCATATGAATATGAAAAGCTGTAGAGTATGATGCAGCAAAGAACAAGGATCATGAAAACTTCAACTTCGAGAAGCAAAACTGGGTTCGAATACTGACTCCATTCCTAATCGTGCAACCTTGAATAAATAACATTTCTTCAAGCTCCGCTTTATCACAAGTACCATGAGGGGCAATAAGTCCTGTGGGCATATTGAGGACACAGCTATGGGAGTGGAAACTGCAGCCCCTTCCACCTGAGGGAAAGAGAGGACCCCTACACAACCCTTCTCAGGGTCAGAGGGTCCCCAAGCCTGAGAGACCCTCCTGCT
>JAGFMF010012192.1:408784-450314 GCA_019455555.1 Galemys pyrenaicus | reverse complement strand
CTCAGCGGTGTCTGAGCAGCCCCAGGAGTCCCTGCACCTCCTGCCTTGACCTTGTGGGAAACCAGCCCCTCATCCTGCGTGACAGTGAGGAGGCGAAGGGTCACACCTCTTCAACATTTGTTACCACTTCACACCCACCAGACAGACATCCACAGTCCTCCACTATAGTCCACTGGGCCCTCTTCCCATTGGGGCCCTCAACCCCACCCCTACCCCATTCATATATAGCCTTACTCCTTGAGTCATTTTTTCCAGAGTGTGTTTGTTTCATTTCATCTGTCCCTGCTAAGTTTCTTTATATTGCACATGAATAAAATCATCCAGTATTTAATTTTCTCCTTCTGAATTATTTCACTTACCATCATCCTATCCACATCCATCTGTATTCAAGACTTTATCTTGAATAAATTCACAAATTCAAGGCTTCATCCTTTTCACGGCTTCATAGTATTCCATCATGTATATATCACATTGTCTTTATCCACTTATCTATTGATAAGTTGGTTATTTTAAACAGTGCTGCAAGGAACATAACAGCATTATCCCTTGGAATTAGTGTTTTTGCCTTCTTTGGGTAAATACCAAGGGGTGGAATACTGAGCCATGTGGCAATTTTATTTTTAATATTTTGAAGAATCTTCATTCTTTTTCCACAGGGACTAGACCAGTCTCCATTCCCACCCACAGAATGCCAGGGTTCCTTTACATACAATGCTTGTTGTTTCTGGTCTTTTTGATACAGGTCATTCTCACACATGGGAGGTGGTATCTCATTATGGTTTTAACAAGCATTTCCCTGACGATGCATGATGATAAACACTTAACCATGTGCCTGATTGCCATAATTGTATTTCTTCTCTGGAGAAGCGCCTATTTAGGGCTTCTGCCCCTGTTCATTGGGTTATTTTCTTGTCTTGCTGTTCTTTGTATATCATGGATATTAACTATTCCTCAGATGGATGATTTGCAAATATTTTCTCCCACTCAATAAACTATATTTTCACTCTAATGATAGTTCCCTTCACTGTGTAGAGCTTTCCAGTTTGATGTGGTTCTGATGTGGGCTTGGAGAGGTGTTGGGTTCAGAGAGCAGGGTCCTGGGTTAACTCTGGAACAGTTTCATAAGAGCGCCCCTTTCAGCAGCACGTGGCGAGCTCCCCAGGATGTTTCCCCACAAGGCAGAGATGTTTAGTTATATTCAAAAGGGCAGGTTTATGACAAAAAGGGAGGAAACGGGAAGGAAGCTTGCACAGACACAAGTTACATTTGCGCAACTCCCTGCACGCATGTAAATGCTCATAGCAGAACCGACATGAGCGCAAACTGCCCACAGCCACTTCCTTCCAAAGACAACAGCAGCTAAAGAAATGGACCAAAAAGAAGCTTTGCAGGAAGAAATCTGGGAAACCCTGCCTTAGCCTGGTGCTGAAGGTTCACACCGTCAGTGGTCAGTCAGGTGGATGTGGAGAATGGCCCTGCACGCTGTCCCACTGTAGGGTCAGAGAATGATCAGGTCTTTCCACCGCCCACCACTGATGATGGACACCTGTGGTGCTGCGAGCATTCCAGGGTGGGCATGCGCAAGTGGGCGCACCTGAGTTGGACACAGGCTTAAATGGGCGGCGTCATGAGGACACCAGGACCGACCCACCGACAGAACTGACAGGATGAAGGAGCAGCAGCAGCAGCAGTAGAGAGAGAAGAAAGAAGCCGAGAGGGTGAGATGCACCAGGGGCTCGGAGGCCTGCCAGCCTCCCGGCCCCCCGGCACCCATGCCTGCCATGTTCCTGGCCACCTCTACTAAATAAAGCATGAAAAGCCACCGAGGACTCCAAGACTCTCCTTCCCTGACCCGTCTGCCTAGAATCATCCTGAACCTTTCTCCTGTGCCACCTTTCCTGCCGCTACACCCACTCAAAACAAAACAGAAGTTGAGAGACTGCTCCTGAGCAGTACTCCTGGATGGAGGCTAAGAGTAGGAAATTTAGGGTGGAGGGGTCACAAAACCAGAAACTGGAGGTGGGGTAGTAGTGATTAGCATAGTCACTAAAGCACCTATGGGGGTGAAAATGATTCAGCTGAGTTGCAGGGCAAAGTATGGTTAAGTAGGCAGCTGCTTAACCCTAATAAGCAGCTTCAGAGAGTTAAAGGGACTTTAGAGAGTTAAAGAGGCTTCTGAGACAAGGACAGTAAATTCTAACTCCAGGACACAAAGTCCAAGACAACTAAATCAACAACGACAGTAAATCTTGAGAGAATGAGTGAGATCTTGGACAGGGGAGGTAAAAGGAGAAACTCTAAGCTAAGAGGTGGGAAATGGGCACCTCTGCCTGGAGGGGTTTATCTCCCAGCCAGTGGCATCCTTTGCCTCCTTGGAGTCACTGCCTTGGAGTCTTCACTTTTGTTGTTTTCCTCTAAATAAGCATCTCTGTTCTCTGAATAAAGATTTGCTTCTCTCTGCTTATTTATGAGAGTCTATGAATTCCTTTCGACAGCTTTGTGGGCCAAGAGCACAAGGAGTTTAATCAAGGGTTAAATCCCTGGCTTTTCACAGCTAGAGCAGGGTGAGCAGCAGCAGCAGCAGCTGTAATCACATGACAGCTCACACAAGCTCAAGGCCTCAGCTGTTATAGCAAATGTTAGATGCTCTAGACTATCCGCAGATGCAGACCAGAGGTGGGACATGGCGATGGAGGCCATTGCAGGGAATCGCTGGTCCTCATAAATCAGCCTAGTCACTCCCTATAGACAATAATTCCACAAAGCAGTAAGCCCCGCCAGCAAGAACCCAACATCAGTGCAATGTCTGCCCTGGGAAGACGCCACTCTTCTCCCAAGGCTGCCCGTCTGGACCTGCAGGCTTCTGCTGACAAACCTGCCCTCTTCAGGGGCAGCTCTTCCTGCATGCTTGTGTCTGTGCAAGCATCTGCTTCTTTCATTTAGATAGATAGATAGATAGATAGATAGATAGATAGATAGATAGATAGATAGATAGATAGATAGATAGATCTGTCTGTTTGGATTTAACTAAGAGTCTCTGACTCATGGGGAAACTCTCTGTGCGCACCACTGAAAGGGGAACTGGTGAAACTTTCTCTCAGCGGTGACCCAAGAACCCCAACCTGTGAACCCAACACCTCTCCAAAATGACCTCAGTCCTCACCAATGTCAATGCTATGAAGACAAGGAAAGTCTGAGAAACTGTCAGCCAGAGGTGCCTTAAGGAGACCTGATGGGAACTGAATGAGGTGTCCTGGATGGATCCTGG
Organism: Galemys pyrenaicus; assembly: GCA_019455555.1. Taxonomy (NCBI): domain Eukaryota; kingdom Metazoa; phylum Chordata; class Mammalia; order Eulipotyphla; family Talpidae; genus Galemys; species Galemys pyrenaicus. The sequence goes on along the minus strand of JAGFMF010012192.1, from coordinate 447,046 downwards.
AATGTGAAATGGACATCAGCAAAACTAATGTAATGCAAATAAATTAATCCTGCACAGACAACTGTGGTCATGTAAGATGTGAACACCGTGGGAGTGGGGGTGGGTGTGCTCTACTACTTTTGCACCACTCTGTAAATCTAACAATTTTCTTTATTTTTTTTCAGACCTCAGTGGCCCTGCTTTGGCCAACCCTGTTTGGCTGGGCATTTACCTGCTAGGGGATGGGTAATTTGGGGTGCATTTTAATTGCAAACTGTTTTAACTCTATTCATTCTCTTTGCCCTATCACACACCATTTGTAGTAAAGTTTTTTACTGTAGAAGATCTTACACACTAACGTATGTTTTGTCTTAATGCAAAGGATGACAGAACCTGTTTGGAGCAGGCAAGTGTTGGGGTCCCAGGTGCACCTCACTCTGCCTGTAGCAGAATGAATGGACTCTGAAACAGTGATGAAGCCACCTGACTGGAGATAGAGACAAGGCACGTGTTATGCATAAAGAGATCATCAGAATTGGCAACAGCATAAAAGAGGGAAGAAACACACAATGAGGGAAATTCTAAGAAAACTAGAGACAGTGGGCATCCTCAAAAAATCTAAAATTTGTATAGGAAACAAGAGGGAAGCATAGTCTTCATCATGTCAAGCTTGAAGCTGTTCTAAGACACTCCAGTGAACTGAAAAATAGAGAGCTCTTTGGTGACCAGGGGAACCTGTTTCCTGAGGCCATCTCCTGAGACCTTCTCCTCACTCAGTCACACAACTTCTCAGCTCAGTTTCTTCTAAACAAATCTTAAAAACTAGAGGTAACAAGCAATGACTTATAATAAATATAGACACTTTTACAGATATTTTTTAAAAAGCCTCTGGTCTCCAAGAAGTTATTTATTATTTTTAAAAATTTCTTACATCATTATTCATTTTTGTACAACATTTGATTTCTCCCCTCAGGTGTTGTCTCCATGAATGTCCCATCACCACATCACCCATGAACCATCTCCATAGTCCCTTGTGCTCTTCCCTCCCCCAACAATATTCTTGAAATTTTGTCCTCTAAATGCCCTCAATACTTAATAGGTTGTAGAAGATAAAAATGGTCTACTCTCCCATTTTCCCAGGTATTGTTTAAGGGACTGGAGAGAGGGTTTTTGAGAGAAGAGATGGAAGCCTCACACACAAGGCAGGTTAGGAGTCTCCTCTGATTCCTGCTTTCTGAGTTCTCACAGAGCATCTCAGTTCCCCCAAGGATGCCTGCCCTCCAGGACAATCAACTCTGCCCAACTCTGACAGTTCTGTAACGCAACCAGAATCCAGAGCAGTGCGACAGCGCCCCCGTGTGGCCACAGGACTGAGCACAGAGCTGAGCTGTGCGTTGTCCTAAACAGCCAAACCCTCCCAGGGCTCCCTGGGCTCCCAGCAGCAGGACAAGGGTCTGCACACAAGGGGGCGCCCAAGTCCTGTGTCAGTTTGAGTGTCCTCAGAGTTACTCCTTAGTTGAGTGACTTTGAACAGAAGCCAGAAGCAGTCCCTAGGAAACCAGCTGTTTCCCAGGTTCTGGGAAGGTACCCCAAATATACAAGTTCCCGTAGTCTCTTGAGATGGAAACTGGGATTCCAAAGTCCCTTTAATTTGTTTCTGTTTCTGCTCCCAGGCATGAAAGTACCTCCTCCTGGGATTCCACCTTAAATTCCCCAAACAAGAGATGAGGGGAAGGGACCAGGAGAACCCCCAGAGCACTGGCCAGGAAGATGGGGAGATTCCTGGGAAAGTGAGCAGGGGATGGAAATGGGAACTTCAGTGACTAGGGACCAGGAGAAGTGGAAAGGGGAGAACCAGAGGATGGAGCATGCAATGGCCAGCATGGGGGACACTGTGATGGGAAGGTCTGTGTGTATGACACGGGGCTCTGGCTGGTGACTGGACAGTGTCTTTTTCACCTGGTGGGACTGCAGAGGGGGTGACACTATGACTGAGCAGGAATCTGCTTAAGTTTGGGGCCTTTCCTGTCCTTGCAGGGCTGGTGTAACCCAGACACGCACACTCATTGCTAGGGGGCAAGCAGTTAAGACTTGGACCCCTTTCCTTAACTAGAACATTCCCCTCAAATCCCCAATGCTGGGGTGTCAGGGAGATTCAGGGAGCAAAGAGGAGGGGAGAGCAAGGTCTGTGCAGCCCTGGAGGACCAGCCCTGGGGGCTAATTCAGGGCTCTGGGGCTCCACTCCCTGCAGGAGAAAGAGTCAGCCCTGCTCACAGCTCCAGGCTGCTGGACAGACTCTGTGCGGTGACCCTCAGACACTGATCTGGAAACTGTGTGAAAAAACAAAACCAAAAAGCAAAACTAATGGAATCTGAATGCAGTAAAAATAATTTTTAAATCACCACTATTTTGAAGGACACTTTCAGGGGATGTAGAAATCTTTTTTTATTATTCTTATATTTTATTGTATTTGACATCGTTTGTATTCCCCAGGGGGTTCCCACCACCATTTTCACCTGTGCACCATCACCTCAGTCCCTTGTGCTCTTTACGCCTCATCACCGTCTTTGCCCTCCCTTCCCTCCACCCACCCTCATGGTCCCTTGGGTTTATCTTTGATCTTTTGATCTTGTTGAGTTTTTATTTGTTTGGTTGGTTGTTTTTGGTTATGATTGCCCATTTCCTTTAGCTTTCTCTTGGTTTTTTGTTTGTTTTGTTTTCTTCTTTTTTATTTTTTGTGGTTGTTGTTTTTTCACATTCCTCCTAAAAGCGAGGCCATCCAATATTTTTCTCTTGCCTTCTGGCTTATTTCACTAAGTATAATTCCTTCTAGCTCCGCCCATGTTTCTATAAATGTCCCTAGTTTTTTTATTTTTGATTGCTGAGTAGTATTCCATTGTGTATATGTACCACATCTTCTTGATCCAGTCCTCTACTTTTGGGCATTTGGACTGTTTCTAGGTCTTACCAATTGTAAATAGTGCTGCCATAAACATGGGGGTACGGGTGCTCTTTTGGATCAGTGTTTTTGTGTCCTTTGGGTAGATTCCTAGGAGTGGGATTGCCGGATCATATGGTAGTTCCATCTCTAGTAGACCAACGAACCTCCATACAGCCTTCCATAGTGGTTGAATTAACTTGCATTCCCACCAGCAGTGTAGTAGAGTTCATTTTTCAGATGTACAATTCTTGTCTGACACCTTATTTCTATCACTCCAGCTGCTTCTGGCCTCTACTGTTTCTTGTGAGAAAACAGCCACTGATCACTTTATTGCTTTAATTTTTTACTGGTTTGTGCCAAATCACTTCATACTCAGCAGCTAAACCACAGAGATCTGGTGTCTCGCACACTCTCTGAGGGGAGGCAGCAGGAGGGCCTCACTCAGAGGCTCCAGCTCTGGGTCCCACGAGGCTGTGATGGGGACGAGATGTTGGCGAATCTGAACGGCTGTGGTCAGCACGGAAGGACCTGCCTCAGCGCTCATTCATGTGACCCCTGGAGAAAACCCTCAGGTCCTCATTCTGTGAGGTGTCCCCTTAGCTGAGTGTCCACAGTGTGCAGGAGTCACCCAAGAGAGGGACCAGGAGGGGAGACAAGGCAGGAAGTCTCAGCCCCTGTGAGCCTGACTCTGTGACCTTGATCCAGCACGTCTCATTTATTCCTTCATGAGGAAGGGCCAGTAAGTCCAGCCACACTCGCGAGGAAGGCACTGACTATCCCTCTTAAGTGTCAGATGATTTGTGGAAAATTGAAAACCTACATAGCCTATCGTCTATATGCACTGATTATTTCCATTCCTTCCATATTCAAAATAAACTCCCTCCCAAATAAGGTCCCTGTATCTTCCATCACAGCAGCAACGTGATGTCAGCATCTCATCACGTAACTCAGGACCACGCAGAGGAGACTCCTTGAGAGCATCTGTGCAGTGAAGCGGTCTGTGCTGAGCTTCCTGTGGGCTGAGGGCTGTGCTGTGAAGACAGTTTCCTGCCCCACAGACCCTACATGTGGATACGATGAAGGGACAAACATGAGCAACTTAGGCACACACTTTTATGTATTTTTTAAAGCAACTTTATTGAGATACAACTAATTGCCATCAAGTCACTTGTTGAATGTGTACAACCAGCACCCCTTTCATAAGCACAGAAGATCACAACCATCCCATAATCTAACTTGAGAACATCTCCATCACCACAACAACCCTTCTTTCCTTGGGCCTGGGCCCATGGGCACCCTCCTCCACCCCCACCATCCCTCCCACTCCTGGGCAGCCAGGAGCCCACTCTCTGCCCTTGGGGACAGTCTTGTGGGACCCATCTCTACACACACCCCAGGAGACTCTGGTGTCACAGACCTCAGGTTGGGCAGGTGCCATCTCCTCAAGGCTGGGATGAGACAGGGCAGGAGGCAGCCAGGCCCACAGAGGGGAGCAGGGTCCAGGGATCCCAACATCAGGAACAGAAGCTCCTCTTGGGGCTTCTGGAAGCCTCTGTGCTTCTAGAGCATGAGGTTTATTGGAGAAAAACATCCTCCCTTCCCTCCTACCTTATGGAACCCACACCCCAGACCCACTCTGCTCAGACCACCAGGCCCCTCCATTCCCAGCACCTGAGCCCAGGGTGCAAACGCCCCCTCCCCTCACCTCCCCATCACACCCAGTGACTATCCAGGGCGAGGCCCAGACCATGCCATGATGAAGAAAAGACCAGCGCCTACATATCATCCTGCACCCTTCATTGCTAAGAAGATGTTCTTGAGACGCAACAGGACACACGACATTATCCCCAAGGAGTTGGGGTCCCCTCACAGGCCCCTGTCCTACTCTGTTTGCTTGTTCAGTTCACTGAAGGTCAGTCCCAAGCCCTGACCTGCCAGGGACAAGGACAAGGTCCTGCCCCAAACACAGCAGGAGCCGGGTCAGATCCCCTCTGAGGTTTCATCTTCCTCCTCTCCAACTCTGTGGGGGATTTCTGCCTTGGAGTGAAGAACCCAGTGGAAGAGAGCAAGAGAGAAATGAAATTGAGTCCTGCTCAAACAAAACACCTTCAGTCTGTTAGCAGGCAGAATGTGGGACACCCCGAGACCACAAGCCTGCATGTTCTATATTGGTTCTGCCAACTGCCCCATAAAGGCAAAGTTCACTCTTAATGTGAGGGAGCTTCAGTTGAGCAGCTGTGTAGAGAGGAAGGGAGAGAAAATAATAGTTTCCCAATAAAACACCCAGTTACCCATCCCCTCGTGGGTAAGTACCCAACAAAACTAGGTTTCTCCAAAGTGGGGCCACTGCAGCCTGATCTTACCACAAGCCTCAGGCACCAGAGGAAGCCGATGAAAGGAGCCAGGCCAGTCTGGGACAAAAGGAGCAAAACTGAAGCACAAATCACGGTAAATCCGGTCTCTTCCAATGTCTCCTTCCAAGCCCCTGTAGCAAGTCCAAGGCTGAGGAGCAGGGGAGGCCTTCTCCACAGTCTCTCTCCTGCATCGTCCACGTGTCTCTTTCCAAGTGTTCTCTCCTCAACAAGCTGTATCCTATGACTGATGCTCCTCAGAGATGTCACGTGGTGGATCTCTGTCCAGAAAGGTCATGTAACCCCACATCTTACTCATAAAAAAGGAAAATCCTTACAATAGCCTCAAAGTCTGCATGACGTGGGTGCCCAGATCCCATCTCATGACCCTCTGCTCAGCCAGTGGCCTCTGACACACAGACATTCCCATCCTGGTGCATCTGGGCTGAGGTGGCCCTGCCTGGACAGAACTTCCCAGATACCTTTGTGGGCATAGAGTGTCCATCAAGTCTTCTCTCAGAGGCCACCTTCCTAGTGAGGCCACCTGTTCATGCTGGGAAAACATCCTCTTCCTTGTCCCCACACACTTTCTTTGGGTCACCTTCCTCACAATTCTTACCCAAACCAGATGAGTCTGTTAAGTTCTTCTCTAACACCAGACTCCGGTGAGCAGGGGCAGCCCTGGGCCTTGTGGGGACAATGGTAGATGCCTAAGCCTGATCCTTAAATGTATGCTCAAAAAAATCCAAAGAAGTAAAATAGAAACAGACTAAGGCCTGAGGAAAATACCCTGGTCTGAGCCTAGGCTGACCCAGCCACACGCAGCCTCCACCCGCAACCCTGGAGACAGGACAGGCCCAGGTGGTGTCTGAGTCCTGTGATCTCATGTCCTGCTGGGCCATGTGCTACTGGAGGACAAGGACCAGGGAGCAGAGAGATGACCCTGAGGAGTGACCACACAAGCCCACAATGCACTGAGCACCGACTGGACACAGGCCCGTCCCCCTTGGCTCCTCACAGCCTCTCCTGCCCCCACCTGCACAGACTCAACACAGCAAAAGTGCAGTTCTGGCTGGTCCTCAGGGTTCCTTTTTATTTCATGTCAAGTTTAAGAGTCTTTTCAATTAACGCATCAACCACTCAGGACACAATAAGAAAAAAAAATTTGATGTCTGAATGTCTATTTTTAATAGAAGTGGACACTATTCCTCAGGAAAACACAAAATCCAGGCAGGGATGGAGCCAGCCCCGCCTCTGCTGGAGCAGGAAAGTCATCAAGAGAGAGAACACAGGTCCGTATGGGGAGGGTCCTGGTGGGCAGGGCTGGGCCAGTCCCCACCTCCTCACATTATCTATTCTAATATGGACACAAACATATGAGGGTGCCCTTTGCAGCAGGAGAAACCAGATCTTTTTATCAAGGGAGCCCTGGTTGACATCACTGTTTATACTTTAGAGTGTAGGACACCCCCCTCAAGAGCTGCTGCTGGAGCACACCCAACACCTAAGCACCATGGTCCTCCCCCATAGTCCTCTGTGCTCCCTCCCCGCTGTGTTCTCATCCTTCCCACTGCCCCTCTGGTACCCAATGCTCTACAGCAGGTGTCAAGGGTCAGTTTGTGTGTGTGTTTAATACTCATAGTCAACTTTTATTGTTTCACATGAATAGTTAATAGTTTGCCTGTGCAAAACATGTTTTTCCAATATATTTGTGTTAAAATATATGAATGCATTTATTAAATGTTTTTTGGCAGAGGACATAGGGAAAAACTGAGGGGACAATTTCAAAGCTAGTCTTCAGTGACAGGGCTTATATTTGGCAATCACTTCCCTTCATAGAAAGTTATAAATTTATAATTTCAAAACATATCAAATCTGCAGTACCTCAGCTTGCTTATTTAAAAAACAAAACTCATATATTTTTTGGACATCACATTTCCCTTTGTAAATGTATTTACTTCTACATAATTTCCAGTTATTACAAATTCATTTTTAAAAATAACCATCAAAATCTTAAACTGAATAATCCCACATCTGATAAATCATGGTAGAATCAATATTTTTAAAAAATTCCACTTTACTTAATCATCAGTAAAATATAACATTTGATAATGTGCCCAGAGAATAAGGAGGACATCGGTCTATGATGGGTCTGTGATGAAGCCTCTGTAAATCCAGCAGATCAGCGTGTAGGTGAAAAAGAGGAAGGACCATACATGAAAAATGAGTTGAATCCACCTGTTTGGAAACTCTCCTATGTTGTCATATAATTTGGTGCAACCTCTCAGCTCCACAGGAACAGTGAAATGGTGGGAATACTTAGTCCATGGTAATAACATAACAGTAAACATATTATCAGTAGAGTGAGCCTTTAAATATTGTGGGTGGTTCATTAGGGAATGACTATAGACGAAACAAAGCTCATTGTCGCAAAGAGGAAATAAAGGATCAAAGCACCAAGATCTCTTATAATCACAAAAATAACAGTTTTTTTTGGAAGATGTCACACTCTGGTCCTGTGGGTGGATACAGGAATGGTATAAAAGGTAATTATCTGCAGCATCGAGTACAGATCCATCTCAGCTCCAGCAAACAGGGGAGGCTGGAGGATCCAGTGGTGTTGAAGGTACAGACTCAGCAGGTGACTCAGGCAGGTGGATTGAGGCTTTGTCATCAAATGAGTCAGATGCCAAACTAGAGAGGTTCAGTCCATCATCCAGCGCTGCCAGGTCCTTGAAGCCTGGGCTGGTCTGCAGCCCTCGTCAGCAACAGGCACAGCCTGGAGGGGCTCAAAGGTTTGCTTTCAAGTCCAGCCTTTTCTCTGATTTCCCTGTGTCCATATATAAGTGACATGTTTGTTTTTCTCCTTTGGGCTTATTTCAATTAGCATAGTCCTTTCCAGCTTCATCCATGTTGCCCCAGATGGCATGAGTTTATGTTTTTGAAGAATAGTGTTCTATTATCTATGTAGCTTCTTCCGTGATTTGGCTATTGAGAATAGTGCTGCAGAGACCACGGCAGTGCAGGTTTCCTTCAAAGTAGAGTATTTGTGCTCTGCAGTAGACATCTTGGAGTGGGACTGCTAGGTCCTATGGCAGGCCAACTTTAATTTTCTAAGAAACCTGGATACTGTTTCCCTTCAGGGCCAAACCAGTTTACATTCCCCAAACAGTGCAGGATTCTTCCCTTTTCTCCACGTCCTCGCCAGCTCTTCTTATGTCTGGTCTTTTTGAGATGGACCATTCGCACAGGTGTGATGTGCTTTCTCATTGTGTTTTAGATCAGGGGATCGTGAATGGATCAAGAAGATGTGGTATATGTACACTTCACTCCAGTGACAATGGCAACATTTAAAAAAAAATAGAAACAACAAATGCTGCAGAGAAAGGGGAGATAAATGAGCCCTCTTGCACTGCTGATGGGACTGTAAACTGGTCCGTCCCTGAGGAAAGCTATGTAGAGAATCCTCAACACTAAAAATGGATTGATGATATGATCCAGGGATTCCACTCCAAGGTAACTACCCAAAAGACAGAAAAACATTAATTCCAAAGGAAACCCGCACTCCTATGATTACTATAGCGCTATTTATAACACCCAAGATATGGAGAAAATGCCCAAATGCCCCCAAAACCACAAACAGATCAAAAAGGTTGGTACATTTACACGAGGGAATACTATTCAGTGATCAAAAAAGACAAATTCATATCATTTGTGGCAACGTGGATGGAGCTGGAAAGGATTAATTCAGAAGATAAAATACAAATATCAGATGGTCTCACTGATGTGTGGAATACAGAAAAAACAAACAAAATATCAGGAAAAAGTCAAAACTCTCAAGCTGATTATAGATCTAGGCATACAGCGAGGCAGGGGGAATGTTAGAGGGTCAGAACAGGGGAAGGAAGAACACAAGGCAACATAGTGATTGTTTAAGGGTGTTATCTTTGCAGGAGAACTATGGGAGCTACCAAGAAGTGAGAAAAGAAAAATTTTTTAAAGATGTGGTATATATACACAATAGAATACTACTCAGTGATCAGAAAGGATAAACTCATGCCAGGTGTACAATGTAAATGAACTAGAAGAATTGTTCTAAAAGAAATAATGTGTGGAATATAGAGAAACCAAACAAAGGGTCAAGAAAAAGATAAAACTTGAAAGCTGACAATAGATCTGAGATAAACAGGGTGGGAAGAGAAGGGAGGGGTCAAAAGGGGGAATTTGTGGGGAGATAGAGCACAAGGGACTGTGGTGATGAACCACAGATGTTATGGTGTGTGAGAAGAATGAGGACCATATCTGAGAAGAAGAGTCAAATGTTATAGAAAAATTAACAATGCTGTAAAGAAACAAATAAATATATTTAATTTAAAAAATTTTTAAATCAATTTCTGACAGCTAGAAAACAAATAATATTAAATAAACCAGGGATTCTGAAGTTACAACACGGGGGCCAGAGAAATCCTACAACACTCAGTCCCCACAGGCAGCTGTCTCACACTATGAAGGAAACTGGTCAGGAACAAATCCAGGTGAATCACTAGGTGTTAACACTCTCAAGTCTGCTGCATCCTCAGTATCCACTCACATATTCCCCATAACCTGGTCCATCCTCTCTACCCAGCCCCTCCCACCCAGGCCTCCAGGGTCTCACCTTCAGGGACTGAGAGGCACATCAGAGCCCTGGGCACTGTCACTGCCTGGGGGAGAACAAAACAGAGCCTGGTCAGAGTCATGAGAGATGAGACCACAGCAGGACCTGATGAGGTTAACTCCCTTGTCGCTCCATCTACACTGTCCCCAGAGCTCAGGGATGAAACCCCTGATCCACACTTAAACTATAGCCTGAGTGTCACTTCCTCCTCTTCCATGTGTGAGAAAAAACATCATGAGGGAAGAGTCAAGTTATGAAGTCCTAAAGGAATCTCCTAGTCTAGACCACAGTTTCCAGAATGTGACTAATGAATCAGGACAGTACCAGGAAATATAAGAAAGGACATGAGGGGCAATTAAAGCAACTGCCTCCTGGATTCTGTGCTCAGCAGGGACCTCCCCTCTGATAGTTGCTTGGAGTCAGGTCCTATCACCAGAATTATCAAGGTGAACAATTTGGGGTTCATTTCCATAAGTGCTTTACGAAAGAGCATTAACAATCAGCTCCAGACTGGGCAATACAGAGGTAGATGGTACTTCCTATTAACCAGGTAGGGAAAGTTCTACCTGGACCTTGAAAGGCCCCAGTGGACAAGATCTCCCCACTCCCTTCCCTACCTGAGCGCTTCTTCCTCCACATCACAGTTGCAGCCACCGCAGCTCCAGTGAGCACAGCAACAAGGAGAACCAGCCCAGCAATGATGCCCGTGGTAGGGATGGAGGACTGAGGAGGGGGCACTGGAAGGGAAAGGAAGGGAAGGTGAGACCCTGACCTCATCCTGACCCCCTGATGGTCTCCAGGAGGGCCCCTGATTCCCCTGAGCAGAGCTTCTGTGCCCACATAGCTCTCTTTACCCCATCTCAGGATTTGCGGCTCCAGTAGCCCCTCATGTTGCACATGGCACGTGTATCTCTGTTCCTCTCCAGAAGGCACCACCACAGCCGCCCACTTCTGGAAGGTTCCATCCCCACCAGGCCTGGTCTCCACCAGCTCCGTGTCCTCAGTCAGGTCCTCCCCATCTCTCTGCCAGGTCAGGATGATGTCCGCAGGGTAGAAGCCCAGGGCCCAGCACCTCAGGGTGACCTCATGGTCTGAGGTGGAGTGGAGAGTCACAAGTGTCTTTGGGGGATCTGAGGAGAAGGGTCAGAAAATTCACACTTTGGGTTTTTCCTTCATAGACATTGAAAAAGCCTCATTTGACCATTTTCAGAATGGACAGGGCAATGACTTGGAAGGGGAGGCACAAAGTCTAGAGAACAGTCTGGTCTGGGGAGTCTGGACAATCTCTTATTCTTTAGAAAGTTCTAGAATTAGGGCGACAGCGCTGGATAAGAGGATGCAGTTGTCCAAGAATGAGAGCACAGACTTAAGCTCCTGACCTGGGGACTCAGAAAAACAGGACTCAGGTCAAAAAAATGTCCTGATCAATAACAAGTCCTTGAGGGAAAAACGGATGTTTTCCATGATCGCTGTCCAGTCAAAAGGATCCGGTGAAGGGTGATTTCAGGGCTGGTCTCCCCTCAGGCTCAGGAGAGACTGGATTCCCTCACTGTTCTGAGGATAAGCAGGGTTCTCTGAGACAGTCAGGAAGCCCCGGGAGGCTCCTCCTTCTCTGACCTGAAAGAGGGCGCTCTTTTGACAGTTACTCCATCTCCCGGTGGGGTGCAGCCTGAGGAAGACTGGGAGACCTGGAGGCCCCTCTTACCTGCGCGCTGCAGTGTCTCCTTCCCCTTCTCCAGGTAGCTGCGCAGCCTGTCCACACACTCCCCCTCCAGGTAGTTCCTCAGGTGCTCCGCCTCTCCAGCCGCCTCCCACTTGCGCTGGGTGATCTGAGCCGCCGTGTCCGCTGCGGTCCAGGAGCGCAGGTCCTCGTTCAGGGCGAGGTAGTCGGCGCCATCGTAGGCGAACTGATAATACCCGCGGAGGAGGCGCCCGTCGGGCCCCACGTCGCAGCCGCACAGCCTCTGGATGGTGTGAGACCCTGTCCCCGCCCTCGTCAGCCCTCCAGTTGCCAGCCCGTACCTGCCCTCCCGCCGGAAATAAACCCAAACAGAAACTGAGACCTCGCGGGGACAGTCCCGGCTCTTCCCAGGTTGAGGGGCGGGGCCACCAGCCTCGGGGTGACAAGGACCCGGAGTCTGGGGTTGCCTACCAGTCCACGGGGATGGTGGTCGTGACGGGCTGTAGACGGGCCTCTCTCACCTGATTTGCTCTGGTTGTAGTAGCCGCGCAGGGTGTTCAGGCTGTCTCGGTAGGCAGGTACGTTGCTCCTGGTTTTCAGCGTCTGCTGCTCCCAATACTCTGGCCCCATCTGCTCCACCCAGGGCGCCTGCGGCTCCATCCTCTGACTAGCCGAATCGCTGTCGAACCGCACGAACTGCGTGTCGTCCACGTAGCCCACGGCTAAGAAGCGGGGCTCCCCGAGGCCAGGCCGGGATATTGCAGTGAAGAAATACCTCAGGGAGTGGGAGCCTGGGGGCGGGAGGGGAGACTCGGGCTGACCCTCCTCTCCTAGAAGGTCTAGGGGAGATGGGGCAGGAGGGGAGTAGGGCGAGGGGGCTCTTGAGGTTGAAATGGGATGGCAGGATGGGAGGAGAAGGGTTGAAGCTCACGGAGGCTAAAGGAGCCAGGAGTGTGGGAAGGACAGAAAGGGACCAGGATAGGGTGGGGTGCAGGGGAACCCCAGGGCCAGTGGTAGGGGAGATTCTGGTTCTTGTGGGATCCTAAGGCCCCACAGGGATTCCTCAGGTTCCTCCCTCCTCAGTCGCCTTTTCCCTGGAGCTCTCACTCACCAGCCCAGGTCTCTGTCAGAGCCAGAGCTCCTGAGAGCAGCAGCAGGAGAGTTGGGGGCCTCATGACCTGAGCTCTTGAATCTGGGAAGGATCTGCGTGCATCTGGGTCTGTGGAGACTGTACACCTGGAATCCCAGGGCTGCCTAATGGCTTCTTTGGAAACCTCCAGGCTATGGGGAGTGGGAACTGGTGGTGAGTCACCAGGAATGAAGAGGGAGAGGGAGAGGGGAAAGAACAAATGTCTCCAAGTTTAAGTGAAAGGTCGGTGGAGAGACACCAGGCTTCACCACCCAGAGGAGCCATAAAATTGCTGATGCAAAAAACTCCATTGTCAACATTTCTGGAACTCAGATATCAGATGTCGCCATCTGAAGATGTCCCCATCCAGACAAGACTGGTGGCAATACAGATGTAGCCCTCTGCAAAAGCAGAAAAGCAAACTTTCAGTTCATCAGACCCAGTCCTATCACCCCACATCTTTTCCCCTATAAAAACGACGTCCTACACTAACATGGGCGCGACTTCACTGGCCTTGCTCTAGGGTCCCTGAACCTCGGCTGGGAGCACAGTAATAAAGACTTATCTTTATTTTATTTGGCCTGCCTTCTTTTCTTTCCTTCCTCACCTCCTTTCAGTAAGGACTACAGTTATTTTTATTGTCCCATTTGTAACGTTATATATATACCTTAAAGATGTATTTTTATCTATGCATATAATAATTGGAGTGCAGGCCAGAGGTGGGGGTGTGAGAGGGTTCACCAGAGACAGAGTGGGGAGCAGAACAGGAGAATCCACTGAAACACACTGCTGAGGGGAGCAGCAGGGGAGACAGGAGAGGTCTGCTGCACCATGTGGGTCAGCTCCCTGATTGGGAATAAAACTTAGGCTTTTAACATGATAACATGATTTTTCTGAGATTTAATTGCTACACCACCAGGGAGGCCTTTTGTTTTACTGTAATTTTTTTTTACTGTATTTACTGAATTTTTTACATTTATATTTATAGCACATAATTTTGCAATTATACATACACATCTAATCAGACTAAAACATCTCTTCCTAAATTTTATTATTCATTTTAAATATTTATTTATTTATCCATACAAGAGCTGGGGTACAGGCCAGAGGTGCAGGGGATAAGAGTGGGGAGCAGACCAGGCAGATTAACTGAAATACACTGCTGTGGAAAGCAGCAGGTGAGACAGGATTGTTCTGCTGTGCCATGTGGGTTCGCTCCCTGGCTGGGGATGGAGCTTGTACTGCAGTGACTGCTGATAGCTTCATAGTGCTGAGACTTAACTCCTTGTGACACCAAGGAGGCCCCTCTTCCTGAATTTTAAAATCCTGCTGCTGGTCCTCAGGCTCAGCGCAGAGCTGAAGGGCTGGGCTCTGGGTCTGCCTGGGCAGGGACCTCACAGCCCCTCCTGCACCCCTCATGAGGTGGTTCTCTGTGGGGCCCATATGGGGTCTCCCTTTTCTTCTGGGTGTGACCATTTATTACTATATCATAAGTTCTGATGCTTTTAAGGAAGTGGCATCTTTAGCTCTTTCCCCTGGGAAGCTGTGTCCATCATCCAGCCCACCTTTGTCAGATGGAAATTCTAAGGCAAAATCGTACAGTGACAAGATGGCGGGTCCTAGAGCAGAGGGTCAGAGTCTGAGAACAGGGACTGAGGGGATCTGCCAAGTGCTTCACAGTGTCAGGGATTCTAGTGCAATTTATTTTTGAAAAGTAATTATTTTGGTAATTACTAATATTTGTTTTTTGTGATACACAAAGGATTCATAAATACTCAAGAATATACACAAATACATAAGTCACACCATCATATAGCCAACCAAGTCCCCACTACTCTGAACCCACCACAGTCAGCAACTCCTCTCTTCCCAAAAAGTCTATCTATGCTAGTGTTTGTCTGTAAAAGAGCTTGTATCACAGACTGGGAGAAAATATTTGCAAAACACAACTCTGATATAATACATGTTTGGAACCTTTAAAATTCAACAAGGAACAAATAACTTTTTAAAAATTGAGCAAAACTCTCAACAGTTTCCAAGAAAACTATATTGATGAATACACACAAGGCACATGAACAGATACCCAACATCATATACTGAAAGACATAAATACAAATGTAAGTTAAAGCATCCAGGACACACAACACACACCTATAATTTGGCCTAAAGCCAAATACTAGTAGAGTAGCCCTCCTTTATCCTAGTGGTATGGATTTCAAGACCCCCAGTGGATGCCTGATCCACCAATCGTATGGAGACCTGTATACACAGACTTCCCTACACATACATACATATGATATATTTACTTTATAAATTAGGCACAGTGTGATTAATAACATTAAAATAGGATAATCAAAATCACAACAATATACTGTGTGAATGTGGTCCTTCTCTAAAGATCTTATGGGAAAATATTTTGAATTCAGTTTAATGTGGGAAACTAAAGCTGCTGAAAGTTAAACCTCAGATAAGGGGTGAACTGTGCATCAGCTGCTGACCAGGGGGACCCTCCCCCCACTCACTGCCAGAAGAAATGCAAAGTAGTAAGTCACTATCGAAGAGATTTGGCCATTTCTTATTAAGCGAAACACAGATTTACTCTAAAACCTGCTGATCACTCTCCTGAGTATTTACCCAACTCACTTGAAAATTTTCATTTGCACAAAACCTGCACACAAATGTTTACAGCAGAACACCACTTAAACGTGGGCTCCACATAGTGACTCTTTCCAAAGATACTGTGTGGAAAGAGACATAGGAAAGACAGAACTTCACAGGGAGGAAGTGGGGACCTGACCTCAGCCAGGTGGGGAGGTGAGCAGCATCAGTGAGGATCGGGTGCAGGCGACTCTCAGGGTCTGTGCTGAGAATGGTCCTTCGTTTGTGTCGTGTCTCCCCACACCCATTGCCCCAGTCAACCAACCTCAGATTGAGGGGCCTTCTACAATACACCCAAGCAGTACCTCCATACAGCCTCAGGGTCTGTGTCTGAACTGTTTCCTAACACATGCTGACATGATGACTCCTCTCAACTAATCACCACAGACTTTGGTTCAGGCAGGAGCACGTTGCCAGGCCATAATATCTGGTTCCCAGGACCAGGGTGAGCTCCACACACATACCAGGTGCCCTCAGTCTCCTGGGATGAGACTTTCACCCCAGAATCCCTGTTCCTTGTTCCTGCTGCTGACTTCAGGATGGAGGCTCCTCCTCCAGGGAATCAACACTAATACTCCATCCCCAGGATAGACTGAAAAGAGAGGGTCAGGAGAGACCCCCAGATCATGGGCTGTCAAGAGGGGAGGCCCTTTGAGGAGTGAGGAGAGGGAAGAAATAGGGGCTTTAGGGGATTGGGGGCCAAAAGGAGTGGAGAGGGAGGAGTCAGAGATGGTGGGCCAAGGAGAGGTCAGCTTAGAGGGCACCTGGGTGGAGGGATGGTCTGTGTGGGGAGAGGCCCAGGGGCTTCTGGCTGGGGCCTGGGAGTGTCTATCTTCAGTTGGGCTGTCATCACACAGAGGTCACTGTGTAATCAGATGGGAAACGGTATTTAAATTTAAGGCATTCTCCATACTTATGTTGGGGGGAAAGTATGTCCTGAACAACTCCACAGATAGGTTTTATGGACCCATCCTCCACTCCATACCACAGAGATCCAAGACACCAAGTACTACAAATCCCATAATGCCATCACCACCGAAGGGAGGATTGCTGGGAACTGAGGGTGAAGTTGAGGAGCCAGGCTTGGTATATAACCAGACACGTGGGCTTTGGGGGCCCTTTGGTTTTGCTGGCTTCCAGCCTGCTATTGGGGTTCCAGCTCAGCAGAATGGTAGGAAGCATTCACCAATATATCTCTCTTAATGTACAGAGAGAGAAAAGGGTCAGCTAGTGGGCACCTGGGTGAAGGGATGGTCTGACTCCTTTTTGTAAATAAACATTCTTTTTATGTTGTCTGCAGCCGGGGATTATAAGGGATTATAAGTCCCTTGTAAGCACACAGGTGAGAACCCACAGTCAGGCCAGCCCATTTCACATTAGGGTTGCCCTGTAACACTTAAATGCTATAATTCAAACACACAGCAAAGAAAGGGGCAAGAAGATAAATGGGGTAATTTAGGACTTCCAGAGCAAGCTCCCTTATACTGGGTGACAGGGAGAATCATGGAGTCCAAAGAAGGGGAGCACAGGCCTGTACCACCTGCAGGAGGCAGCCCTGACCCCAGATTACTGAGCCCCCTCCCTGTGCTGGACCACACAGTCCAGTCTGAATCCATCTCAGCTCACAGCTCTCAGCCCCTGGACACTGTCTCAGGCACAGGAGCCCCTGCATCAGAAGGAGGGGCCCAGGCCTTGGGCTCCATGTGCCTGGAGCACAGAGGGCAGGGCTGGGAGGAGCCTGGAGTCTGAGGTGACCACAGGAGATCAGCCAAGAGATGGGGCCTTGACTGCTAACTAATTTCTCCCCAGAACAGAATGTGTCTCCCCATCTCCATTTCCATGGTCAGGTGTCCACACATCATACCCAAGGATGCCCAGGGTGGACCCTCCTGCCCAGGGTGAGACTACCCCCCCTTGAAAGCCCAGAGGGTGGCCTCTTCCCCCCTCTCAATACTCGGGGGCCAGAACCTGATGTCCTTTCTCTTCACCCCCTTCCTGTACTAAAGAGATGCCCTCTGGATCCCTCAGGCCTCGCTCCCTGCCCTCCTGACTCTAAGAGTAAAGGTCTGGTGATCTTGGACCCAAATCAACTTTTTCATCTTAAGTATTGACCTAGGGGTTAAGGGTCAAGGGAGGAGTTCCCAGGGCCGCGTAGATGGCAGCTGAACCAGGCCTTCCAGCTGGGCAGAATCATCGTGATCTGGACATAAGACTGGGGCCAGAAGGACTTTATGCCTAACAAACCTACTACCTGCCAGGGCGCCCTCCCAGTGCAAGAATAGCAGAGGCTGGTGGTCTGCCTGAGACTGACTCCTTGAATTTAAAAAATATATATATTAATTTATTTTCTTATATTGCTGTTAACTTTTGTGCAGTATTTAGTTTCTCCTCTCAGGCATAGTCCCCATAGTTTTCCCACCACTGTGATCCATCTTCAGAGTCCCTTGTGGTTTTGCTTTCCCTGTTCTGATCTGTAGGGTAAAGGTTGATCAGGTCTTTCCACCCTCCCACCATTGTGATGATGGACACCTGCGGTGCTGCGAGCATTCCAGGGTGGGCATGCGCAAGTGGGCGCACCTGTGTTGGACACAGGCATAAATGGGCGGCGTCATGAGGACGCCAGAACTGCGAGGATTGACCAACAGACAGAACTGCGAGGACCGACCGACAGTACTGACGAGCAGGAGCAGCAGCAGCAGAGAGAGAGAAGAAGCAGCCGAGAGCGTGAGCTGCGCCGGGGGCTGGGAAGCCTGCCAGCCTCCCGGCCCCCCAGCACCCCTGCCTGCCACGTACCTGGCCACCTCTACTAAATAAAGTATGAAAAGCCACCGAGGGCTCTGAGACTCTCCTTCCTTGACCCGTCTGCTCAGAACCATCCAGAACCCTGCCTCCTGTGCCACACCATCCTGTCGCTACATGACCCCCCTCCCTCACCCCTCCCTGAGGAATGCCTTAGATCTATGGTCACTTGTAAGTTTTGTCTTTTTCCTGACCCTTTGTTCAATTTCTCTGTATTCCACATATAAGTGAAACCAAATGATATATATTTCTTTCCTCAGACTTACTTTGCTTAACATAATCCCTTCTAGTTCCATCCATGTAGCCACAAATCACATGAGTTTATTTTTTTTGATTGCTGAGTAATATTCCATTGTATAAATATACCACAACTTTTTTGATCCATTCCTGTGTTTGGGGCATTTGGGTAGTTTTCATATCAAAGCTATTGTAAATAGTGCTGCAGTAAATATAGCAGTGCAGGCTTCCTTTCAAATTAGTGTTCTTGTGTCCTTTGGGTAGATTCCTAGGAGTGGGATTGATGGGTCATATGGTAGATCCATATGTGAGGAACCTCCACACAGCTTTCCATAGTGGTTGGACCAGTTTATATTCCCACTAGCAGTGTAAGAAGATACCTTTTTCTCCACATACTCATCAGTATTTGTTGTCCTATAGGTGTGAGGAGGCAGCTCATTGTGGTTTTGATTTGCATTTCCCTGATTATAAGTGATGTAGAACATCTATTTTTATGCCTGTTGGCCATTTGCATTTCCTCTTTGGAGAAGTGTCTTTTTAGCTCTTCTGCCCATTTTTTTACTGGGTTGTTTGTTTTGTTTTTGTTGAGTCGTGTAAGCGCTTTCTAGATGTTTTATAGCGGTCCCTTATCAGCTGTATGCTGTGCATGTATTTTCTCCCATTAAGTAGGATGTCTCTTCATTTTAGTCACTGTCTCTTTTGTTGTACAGAAACTTTGCAGTTTGATGTAGTCCCAGCTGTTTCTCTTGTGTTCCTTGCTTTTGGAGATGAGTCCTCAAAGATGTTTCTGAAATTTACATCACAGCATGTTTTTTTAAACTTTTTTTATTTATATATATATTTGACATCAGTTGTAATCCCTATGTATTCCCCATCACCATCTCACCAGTGCACCATCACCTCAGTCCCCCATGCTCCCATCAACCCTCAACCCTCCTCCTCCCCTCTCCCCACCAAGTGTCCCCAATTTGTCCTTTTCATTTTTGGTTTTTGTGCCTTTATTGTTATTTATTGTTCTTATTCCTTTCCTTGATCCTTATTTGGTTCCCTTATATTCCTCCTAGGGGAGGAACCATCTGGTAATTTTCTTTTGCCTTCTGACTGACTTTGCTGAGCATAATCCCTTCCAGTTTCATCCATGTTCCTATGAATGCATCTGGTTTTTCTTTTTTGATTGCTGAATAGTATTCCATTGTGTATGTGTACCATAGCTTCCCGATCCACTCATCTGTTTTTGGGCATTTAGGTTGTTTCCAGGTCTTCCCTATTGTAAAGAGTGCTGCTATAAACATAGGGGTGCAGGTATTCTTTTGAATCAGTGTTTTTGTGTCTTTTGGGTATATTCCTAGGAGTGGAATTGCTGGATCCTATGGAAGTTCCATTCCTAGTGGATTGAGGAACCACCACACTGCTTTCCATAATGGTTGGGCCAGCTTGCATTCCCACCAGCAGTGTAAGAGAGTTCCTTTTTTTCCACATCCTCGCCAACATTTGTTGTGGCTACTTTTTTTGATATGTGCCATTCTCACTGGGGTGAGGTGGTATCTCATAGTGGTCTTGATTTGCATTTCTCTGATGACAAGAGAAGTTGAGCACTTTTCCATATGCCTGTTGGCCATTTCACAGCATGTTTTATCTATGTTTTCTTCTATATAGTTTATGTTTTCACGTCTTATATTCAAGTCCCAGGCATTTTTAATTGATTTTTTTTTTTGGTATGGTATGAGATAGTAGCCTAATTTCATGCTTTTGCATGTGGCAGTCCAGTTCTCTTAGCACCATCTTTTGAAGATGCTTTCCTTATTCTTTTTCCCTTTGTCATAGATTAGTTGACCATGTATGTGTGGTTTTATTTCTGGGCTTTCAATCCCATTGGCCTGTGTGTCTGTTTTTGTTTCAGTACTATGCTGTTTTTATTATAATGCTTTGTACTGGGTGTGTAATGCCTCTATTCTCCCCAATCCCAGTCAGGAGAGCTTTTGCTATTCAAGTATTTTGTTTTGTGGTTCTATATGAATTTCATCCATATTTGTTCATTTCTTTGTAGAATGTCATTGAGATTTTTATTGGAATGGCACTAAATCTATAAATTGTTTTTGTAGGGATGTCATTTTTATGTCTTCTATTTCTTTTAAAAGTTTTTTGTAGTTTTCCTTATGAAGGTCTTTCACCTCCTTTGTTAGGTTTATTCCAAGGTATTTAATATTTTGGGGTACATCAGTGAGATGATTTCTTAATTCCTTCCTCTTGAGATTGATCAGTTGCATACAGGAAGGCTACTGATTTTTGCATGTTTATTTTGTAACATGCTACTTTACTAGTTTTTTTTTTTTTTTTAGTTTTTCTGTGGAATTTTTAGATTCGTCTATATATTATCATATCATCTGCATATAGTGATAGTTTCATTTCTTCTTACCCTGGTTGGGCTCCTTTTCTGTCTTTCTCTTTACTAATTGCCCTAGCCAGGACTTCTACTACTATATTGAAAGGCAGTGGTGAGAGTGAACATCCTTGTCTTGTTCCAGATCTTAATGGGAAGGCTTTCAATTTTTCACCACTGAAAATGATTTTAGCTGTGGGTTTGTCATATATGACTTTTATTACGTTAATATCTGTCCCTTTTAACATGAGCATTTTGTGGGCCTTCACCATAAATGGATGTTGTACTTTATCAAATGCTTTCTCAGCACCTATTCATATAATCATATGGCTTTTATTTTTCTTTTCATTGATGTGGTTTCATTACATTAATTGATTTTTGGGTTTTGACTTATCCTTGTGTCTCTGAGATAAATCCCACTTGGTTGTGACATAAATTCTTTTCCTGCATTGTTGGATTCAGTTTGCTAAGATTTTTTTTTAAGTTTTAATTTTATTAAATGATACCTTGACAGTAAATCTTAATACAGCCATCTTGACAGTTATACTAAATGTAAATAGCATAACATCCTTTAATAAAAAAGAAGAGATGGTGATATATTAAAAATCAAGATAAATTTCATGCTATAATAAAAAAAAGCCCACAAAGACATAGATAAATTAAAAGAATGAAAGTAGACATATCATGCAAACACTAATCCAAACAAAGGTGGAGTGACTATATTATCATATAAAATAGATTTCAGGAGGTGAATATTATCACAGACAAAAAGGGAACCCTAATTCTTTAAAAAGTCAACCCATTAAAAAGACTTCATAATTCTGAACATGCTCTGCACTAGCGACTAACCCAGCTCTTGGAGACCACACGAGTATGAAAAAGGCTAAATCAGCAACTGAACAGGACAGGGAGGACCAGTCACTAAAACTTGTTACAAAAAGATGCGTCATCACAGCATACAAAATCCACATTAGTGTTTGGTGTGAAGAAAGACATGGAGAGGCACAGGTCCCCACAGCCCTGGTAGCCATACAGGAACTTGTTGCCTTCATAGACCTTCCTCAGAAAGCACCTCTGGCTGCCCCGGGTCTTGCAGACGCCCTTCCCACTCTCGCAAACCCCATTGGCGTTGATGTGACGACACTGGTGACACCTCAGCGCTTGCAGGGGGCCCACCTGCAGGGAGAGGCCCAGCAGCAGCAGCAGCAGCAGGAGGAGGTGTGCGGCCATCTGGGACCAGGGAGCAGTGGCGCGGTGCCAGTTTGCTAAGATTTTATTGAGGGTTTTTGTATCTGTATTCATTAGCGAGATTGGTATGTAGTTTTCTATCTTTGTGTTGTTTTGGTCTTGGTATTAATGTAATGTTGACCTTGTAAAATGAATTTGGTAGTTTTCCTTCTTTCCTGATTTTTTTTAGGATAAACATTAATTCATCTTTGAATGTTTGGTGTAACTTATTTGTGAAAACTTCTGATCCTGGACTTTTGTGTTTTGTGAGAGTTTTGATTACTGCTTGTAATTGCTTTAAGTTTTCAGTTTCTTCTTTGTTCAGCTTTGAGTTATTGTATACTTCTAAGAATTTATCCATCTCATCTAGGTTGTTGAACTTGTTTGCATACACATGTTCACAGTAATCTCTTAATTATCCTCTGGATTTCTACTGTGTCTGTTGTAATTTTTCCTCTCCTACTATTTGTGTTTTCTTCCCTTTTTCTTTGTGAAACTTACTAGGCATTTATCTATTTTATAAATTGTTTTTGAAGAACCAGCTTTTTGGTTTCATTGATCTTTGAATTGTCCTTTTTCTTTCTATTGCATTTATTTCTCTTTGAATTTTTATTATTTCATTTTTTATACTTGCTTCTGGATTTTTTTAGTGTTCTTTCTCTAGTTCCTTATAATAGGTTGTTTCTTTAGATTATTTCTTGCTTCTTGATAAGGACTTGTATTGCTATTTACTTTCCCCTTAATACTGCTTTTGCTGATTTCATACGTTCTGGAAAGTTGTATCATTTTTGTCATTTGTCTCAAGGTATTTTTTAAAAGATTTATTTATTTATGCATACAAGAAGGGGGTACAGGCCAGAGATACGGGGGCAGTGAGAGGACTCACCAGAGACAGAGTAGGGAGCAGAACAGGCAGATTCACCAAAACACCCTGCTGAGGGGAGCAACGGGCAAGGCAGGAGAGGTCTGCTATGTCATGTGGATTACCCCCCTGGCCGGCAGCAGGGATTGAACTCCTGCTGCAGTGACTGCGGTTTGCTTCACAGTGTGTTGCTTAACCCACTGTGCCACCAGGGAGGCCCATCAAGGAATTTTTTTTATTTCTTCTTTGATTTCCTCAATAACCCAGTGGTCTCTCAGTAGCATGTTGTTCAGTCTTCATGTAGTGGCTAACCTCCTTGCTTTCTTTTCATAGTTTATTTCTAGTTTGCTGCCTTTATCATCTGAAAAGAAATGGTATACTTTCAGTCTTCATGTATTTGTTGATGTTTGTGTTGTGACCCAGTATGTGGTTGATCCTGGAGAATAATCCATTTGTAGTTGAGAAAGTGTGTATTCAGCTTTTTTGGGAGGTGGGGAACAGTGTCCTACAGATGTCTATTAGTTCCATGTGGTCTATATATTCATTTAGGGCTATTGTGTCTTGTTTATTTTCTGTTATTGCTCTGTCCTTTGGTGAGAGTGCAGTATTGAAGTCTCCTATCACATATGTTTTCAGGGCTGATAGTAATGATCTAATGTATTCTGGTGCATCCTCATTGGGTGAATGTATGTTGATGAGTGTTATGTCTTTCTGGTGTCTTGTCCCTTGATCATTATATAGTGTCCTTTCCTGTCTCTGGCCACCTTTTTTAGTTTGAAGTCTGTTTTATCTGCTATAAGTGTGGCTACCCCTGCCTTCTTTTGGGGCCAATTGTTTGTAGAATTGTTTTCCAACCCTTTACTTTCAATCTGTGCTTATCTTTAGAGCTTAAATGTGTTTCCTAGAGGTAGCAGAAGGCTGGATTCTGTTTTTCAATCCATCATGCTACTGTGTCTTTTTTTTTTTCAAAGATTTATTTATTTATGCATACAAGAGGTGGGGTACAGGCCAGAGTCGCAGGAGGTGAGATGATACACCAGACAGAGTGGGGAGCAGAACAGGCAGACTGACCAAAACACACTGCTGAGGGGAGCAGCGGGCAAAGCAGGAGATGTCTGCCATGCCATGTGGGTCCCCTTCCTGGCCGGCGGCAGGGATCTAACTCGTGCTGCAGTGGCTGCAGTTTGCTTCATAGTGCGTTGCTTAACCCACTGCACCACCAGGGAGGCCCTACTGTGTCTTTTTTATTGGTGAGTTTAGTGTATTAACACTTAGGGTGATTATTGATACATGGAGGTCTGTTATTGCCATTCTGGTGATTATTTCATGGTTCTCTTCACTAACATGTTTAGTTCTTCCTGGTCATTTCTCTATTGGTTTAGATTTTAAGGCTTCTTGAAAATTTATTGGAGTGGGGGTATAATCATAGTGAATTTCTAAGATTGTGTTTGTATAAGAAGATCCTTATTTTTTCCTCATAAAGAGAATAGAGCTTTGCAGGATAAAGTGTTCTTGGCTGGCATCTGTTGCCCTGGAGTTCTTTGACTATGTTGTCCCATTCTCTCTTGCCTGTAGGGTTTCTTCAGAGAAGTCTGATGTCAGCCTTGTTGGTTTTCCTTTATGGGTCATCTGTTCCTTTTCTCTCACCAGCTTCATTTTTCTTTGTCTTGTACTCTTGAAAGCTTTCCTATTATGTGTCTTATTGTGGTTTTCTTTTCATTATGGCAGTTTGGGTTCTTCTAGCTTCTTGGATGTCTATTTTCCTTTCCTTTTCCAGGTTTGGGAAGTTCTCTTCAACTGTTTCCTTGAGTAGTTTTTTAGTCCCCTCGTCTCTGTTGTCCCTTCTGGGACTCGATAATTCTTATATTTCCTGTCTCATGGTGTAAGATAATTCTTGGAGTGTTCTTCATCCTTTTTTTCTTTTTGATTCTTTATATATCTGTTCAGTCATACTTATTCAGCCTTCCATGGAATCGGCTCTATATTATGGCTTTTCCCGTAATTTTTTAGCTCTTCTGTTGATCTTTGTAACCTTCTCCAGTTTCTTCATTTTTTAAAAAGATTTTTTTATTTATGCATATAAGCTCTGCAGTACAAGTCAGAGGTATCGGGGTGGGGGGGGTGGGGTTTCACCTAAGTCAGAGAAGGAACAGAACAGGCAGATTGATAGGAGCAGCAGGTAAAGAAGGGGAAGTCTGCTGTGACATGTGTGTCACCTCCCTGGCCCGGGATTGAACTTGTGCTGCAGTGATTGCAGATGCTTCATAGCACGTTTCTTAACCCCTTGCACTACCAGGGAGGCCCCTCTTTCACTTTCTTAAAGATTCAAACTTATCCCTCTGTTCATTGATTATGCTTTTCATAGCGTTCTGTTCCTTTTCTGCTTCTTTTTTTCTTTTCTTTTGTTTTTTTTTTTTCCCCTCAATAGGAATTTTAATTTTTTATCTGTTTGGCAGAGAAATTCTGCCATGTCAGTGTTTTGGGTTCTGGAAGCTGATTTTCTTTCTGGAGGGCTTGCTTGACCACTTGTATATTTCTTTTTCCTCATTGTTTTCTTTCATGTTTGTTCTTGGTATAGGCCATGTGGTCACTGATGCCCACTGGCATGACTTCTGTGAGCTTTTACCAGGGCAGGTGTGGATTTGCCTGGAGCTTGGGCCGCTTTGTATGGCAGGTGGGTGCAGATGTTCATGCTGCTGTTTGTTCAGCTCCCACCTACTAGACTTCTGATGGCCAGTGGATGGGTCTACATGCTGCCCGGGCTGTGATGCAGCTGAGTGGGTTCAAGGTGGGGGTTCCTGTGGTATCTATTGACCATTAAACTGCTGCTGCTGGAGAGCTGAGTGCCCAGAGCTCTTACCTTGGTATAAGTTCTTGGTATGGTGGATCTGCACGCTGACTGGGCCACTGTGGCAGCTGGGCTGGGGCTGTGATCCTGTGGATTCCTTTGGCCAGACCACTTGGGATATCTAAATGTACCTGATGTAGGGCCAAGCACTGTGAGTCTTTAGCAGTGGCCCTGTTTGCTGGCAGGTGCACTTCCTGGGGACAGCTGAGGGTCCATGATGCAGGGCAAGGCAACTGTGAGTTTCCAGTTTTGACCTGTTCCTCTTGGAGGCATATGGGCTGGCTGAGCACTGTGGCTGATGCTTTTCTTTCAAGATTGTGGCTCAGTGCTCAGCAGATGGCTGGTTTTTTTTGCCCTGTTCTCCAGGTGGTGCCAAGGGTTGAGTGGCATGAAACATATAGTTTACCCCTTAGTTGAGTTTCAGAGAAAACCAGAAAAAAAAGTTAAAATGAAATTCTTACCACTCCTGTGGATCTGGCAACTGTTTCCGAGACCTGGGTGACTGGCCTTGGGTATCTGAGGGTTCCAGCCGTAGTAGGGTGGGGGGTCTTGGGGGCTCTAGGATGGAAACCAGTGTTGGCTTTAAGATGTTGGTTGGCTTGGTGGGCTGGGGTTCCCCATTCATCAAGGTGCCTGTGGAGAATGGATTCCTCTATCTTTTGCACCCTTTTTGTTCTTGGTTGTTCTGGAGAATTGCTGGTGTCATATAACTGGTTCAAAGAATATGAGTTTTGCTAAAGACTCATTAAGTCCTTTTTATATTTAATTTTAGGAGAACAGTTGATCCCAGCTTCCCTATACTGACTATAATAAATTATAAGATTGAAACAGTTATTTAAAACTACCCACACATAAAGCTCTGGCCCAAATGTCCAACTGGTGACCAAATGTTTAAAGAATAAAGAGTAATTCTTTACAAATACTTCCAAATTGTAGAGAAGGTAACACTACCCAATTCATTATATGAGGCCAATATTGTTCAGATACCAGAACAGATCAAGTTATCAAAAGAAAAGAAAATTGCAGGCCAATACCTCTTATGGATCTAAGCTCAAGAAATACTCAACAGGGCCTCCCTGGTGGCACAGTGGGTTAAGCAACGCACTACAAAGCAAACCTCAGCCACTGTAGCACAAGTTCAATCCCTGCCACCAGCCAGGGAGGGGACCCACATGGCACGGCAGACCTCTCCTGCTGTGCCCGCTGCTCCCCTCAGCAGTGTACTTCTGTTAATCTGCCTGTTCTGCTCCCCGCTTTCTGTGGTGAATCCTCTCACCCCACCCCCCACCTCTGGCCTGTACCCCAGTGCTTGTACGCATAAATAAATAAATCTTTAAAAAAAAAAGAGAAATACTCAACAAAATATAGGAAATCCAATCCAGCAACATATAAAAGAATTGTGCAGAATAAATAAGCAAAATTTTTCCAGTAAATCACACTTGAGTTAACATCCAACTGAATCGCCGTAATACACCAAACAATAAAAACAAAGCCCTCAAGCTGATCTCAGAATGTGTTGTAAAGGATTTGACAAGGAGAGTCTGGCAGTTGGCAGCAGAGTGAAGATACCGGGCTCCCCTCCTTCATATAGCCACACTAAATTACAGCAGAACAAAATCCATAATCTCTGAAAGATAAACCAACCTCTGCAGCATGCCACAGGAGCAGAAGTCCAGAACAGAGTGGTGGAATCTTAATTGAACTGTAAGTTCAACCTACAAATCATGAAGAGGGGGGGGTCATCTTTTGTACAGAGAACACTCACAGGGGCTTAACCACACTGGGGACTTTGGAGATCCATTTCTGGGGACATCAGAGGGGAACACAGAGTTGGGCTCCAGCACAGGCGATGCACTATAGGTGAACCAAAGGAGCAGGTGCAGAGTGATTACTGATGAAACTGATACTCCCAATATAGAACAGCTGGAGTCCAAACTGGAGGGGAGAGCTGGATGGGATCACCTGTATCTCCTCCAGGAGGCTGTAATTTGTAGTGAGAGTTTGTGATATTCTAAACAACTGCCATCACCCAACATCCTTGCTCTCCCTACCAACCCACTATCCACTCTTCCATACCCCTGCATCCCAAGCCTCTTCCCACCTACCTCACACAGGGTCAAAACACAACTAAATACATCCATGTAGGGTTAGAGAAATCAGGTCTTTCCACCTGTCCACCACTGTGATGGACACCTGCGGTGCTGTGAGTATTCCAGGGTGGGCATGCGCAAGTGGGCGCACCTGAGTTGGACACGGGCTTAAACGGGTGGCATCATGAGGACGCCAGGACCAACAGGACTGACAGCACTGACCAATGTGAGCAGCAGCAGCAAAGCAGCTGAGAGGGTGAGATGTGCCGGGGGCTGAGAGGCCTGCCAGCCTCCCGGCCCCCTGGCCCCCATGCCTGCCATGTACCTGGCCACCTCTACTAATGAAAGCATGAAAAGCCACCAAGGACTCCAAGACTCCTTTCCTTGATCCATCTGCTAAGAACCATCCCGAACCTTGCTCCAGTGCCACCTTTCCTGCCACTACAACCCACTAACCAGTATTTAGGCAACTGGATTTTAACCCCGGGAGAAAGCAGCCGAGAATAGAGCTGTGTGTGTGGCCAGGGCTGAAATATAGCCTAGAGGTTGAGGCTGGCATAAGGCTATTCAAGATATTTAGGGTGAGGGGTTGACCTAACGGACAGTTCACTGTGGGCCCCTCCCCCCCACTCTGGTAACTACAGCACTGGAAGAAGCGTGAGTTGCTGACGCTCACTAGAGTTGATTCTTCAGGCCTCCTGCACTGGGTCATCTCCTCCTATTTCTCCTTGTAAGGAACAGTTCTCCCATCACCTTAACAGCTACAAAGGGGGCAGTCTGCAGTTTGGCCCTGGTACCTGCTGTGAACACTACAATGAAGAGTCAGAAGAACCAATCACAGATGCTGGAGCAAACAACCCTGGAGAAGCTTCAGTCCATCAGAGCTGTGGCATCTCCCCCAAGGGGAGTTCAAGGGAACAGTTATATTCATGCTTACTGAACTAAAAAATGATGTATGTTATAAAACAGGAATAGAAAAAGACTGGGAAATATGAGATGGTTACAGTTAGAACAAATTATAGAACATATTAGATAAAAAATATTACCACTAAATTGAAAAATACAACACAGGATCTCAATCATAGGCAAACAGAAGTGATGAAAAAAATTAGTGAACCCAATAGACAATGTCAGAGAATACACAACTGATGGGAAAATTTTAAATGAAAATAGTGTAAGAACCCTTTGGGATAATAAACCGCCCCCCATGTCCATACTATGGGGGAAGGGTCCCAGAAGGGAAAGAGAAAAGCTAAGGTATAGATAATTTTTTAAAGAAATAGTTGCAGACAATGTTCTCAATCTTGAAAACAAACATGTTTTCGTGAAACAAAATAATACGAGACCAACACATGCCAAGAAACATAATAAAACAGTTGAAAAACAATTATGACAGAACTACATTGAGAATGAAACAGGACAACCGACCAGACTGTCACAGGACTTCAGTAGAACTATTACAGGCAAAAGGGAATAGCAGGAAACATTTAAAGGACTCAAAGATAAAGATTTCTACCCTAGAACCATACCCTGAAAGAGTAACTTTCAGTACAGATAAATTAGAGGCTCCACTGAGAAGAAAAATCTCAATTTATTAACACCACCTGCACATGAGAGAAGTGCTGAGGGCTGATTACAAAGCAACAGAACAACAAACACAGAAGTGCCGGATCCCTGAAGCATAAACAGGAGGAAGACACAGGAGAAAAGGTGCTGTTAGAACATACGAGACCAGACTGACCAACGGACCACACAAATGTCCACCATAAACTACCTCAGTGGGACCAAAAGCAAAAATCAACAAAAGACAGACAGTGGAAGAGAAACCTAAAGAAAACATAAAAGGAAGATGCCAAGGAACTCAAAACAAAAAAATAACAAATAACAATACTTAATCTAATAATTGCCTTAAATGTACAGGATTGGAATTCACCATTTAAAAGGCACAGGTTGGCTGAATGGATTTTGAAACAAAGCACAACCTTTTGCTGCTTTCAAGAAATTCATTTGTCCAACAAGTTAAGCACACAGTTAAAGGCAAGAAGGCAAATCTACAAGCAAATGATACACAAGAAAAGACAAGAACTATGGACAGATCAAAAAGACCTAGGAAACGATTTATTTATGCATACAAGCACTGGGGTACAGGCCAGAGGTGTGGGGGGTGAGAGGATTCACCAGAGACAGAGCAGGGAGCAGAACAGGCAGATCAATGGAAGTACACTGCTGAGGGGAAGGCAGGAAAGGTCTGCCGCACCATGTGGGTCCCCTCCCTGGCCGGCAGCGGGGATCGAACTTGTGCTGCAGTGGCTGCGGTTTGCTTCATAGTGTTGCTTAACCCATTGCGCCACCAGGGAGGCCCTCAACCTTTTTTTTTTTTAATTTTTTTATTAATATAAAATATTTTAAAATTTACAAATTACACAAATACACAGGTTGAACCCTTCCGGGGACTGAGTGATTCTAACTGCTCCCTCTGTGCTAAGCATTAGGGGAAGCCAGTTAAGAACTGTTGTTCTGATGAACTGTTTACTAAAAATAGATGACTTTTCAATATAAAAGTAAATGTATAACATGTAGAGCCTATGTTCACTGGAAAATATTTTAAATAACTTTAATTTGTATACATTTTTTTAACGTACACAACGGGGGTGCGCGGGAACCACCTAAGGAGAATGAATACACAAACAGGGAACGCAGGGCAGGAAGGCAAGTCAAGGATTCTGATCAAGCCTTCATCTTTATTATAAGAGGCAGGGGTATATATACACTTGGAGGGGTGGAAGAAAAAGGGGGAAGGGAGACGGTAGGTTTCCGGGTGGGATGTTTGCGATTTTAGGCCAGGCCTCCTTTAAAATGGAAATCCTTTTGTTCTCCTGGCGCCCTGACCGAGGTGAGAGACAGGTGAGACCGGACTGTTTGCAGTTCTGGCTCCCGACAGTATACATATTTTTAACGTAGACAACATGACAGGGCAATAGAAAAAATATTTTCAAGAATAAAAACGTATTACTTTAGGACAAAATTCTTTGGGGACACTGGAATGGAAATAAAACACAAAGAAGAAGGGCCTCCCTGGTGGCGCAGTGGGTTAAGCAACGCACTGTGAAGCAAACCGCAGCCACTGCAGCACGAGTTCGATCCCTGCTGCCGGCCAGGGAGGGGACCCACATGGCACAGCTGTGCTCGCTGCTCCCCTCAGCAGTGTACTTCTGTTGATCTGCCTGTTCTGCTCCCTGCTCTCTGTGGTGAATCCTCTCACCCTCCTACACCTCTGGCCTGTAACCCAGTGCTTGTATGCATAAATAAATAAATCTTTAAAAAAAATAAAAAAAGGGGCCTCCCCGGTGGCGCAGTGGGTTAAGCAACACACTATGAAGCAGACCGCAGCCACTGCAGCAGGAGTTAGATCCCTGCTGCCGGCCAGGTGGGGGACCTACATGGTGCAGCAGACCTCTCCTGCTGTGCCTGCTGCTCCCCTCAGCAGTGTACTTCAGTTGATCTGCCTGTTCTGCTCCCCGCTTTCTGTGGTGAATCCTCTCACCCTCCCACACGTCTGGCCTGTACCCCAGTGCTTGTATGCATAAATAAATAAATCTTTAAAAAAAAAACACAAAGAAGAAAAGGAAACAAACAAACAAAAAAGAACTGTAACTGTTACAGAGCAACCCTAATATAAAATGGGTTTTCCTGACTGGGTCCTCACCCGTGCACTCAGAAGACTTTTATAATAAGCCTCAACTTCAGTCACACGTGTTATTAAAGTTATTAAAGGGTTTTATTTTACAAGAGAAGGGGAATAAAATAGTAATAATACAAAGAAAAGAGGGGGATACAAATCCATAAATATCCTACCAGATCTTCCAAGCTGGAATGCAATGGCGCATTGAGAGCTGGTTCTGAATCAAGTGAGATGACTCCAAAGGAAGAGAGAGCCCAAGGCTCACCTCTCTGGTTTTGTAGCCAGCCTGGCTGCTTAACTCCACCGTCAGGTCCCATCCACTCTTCAATAATCATCTTATTGGATTTGTTGTTCTGGAATATTGGTGGTCTGGAATAGGGGTTGGAGTCCACACACCCATCTCTGTAATCCATTCAGGACTACCCTTCCCCCTAACACTTCTTTATTTGTGACAGTTCTGTGGGGCTCAGAAACACCAGTCCCACTGCCCACAGGGCTAGTGGTCAGGAGTGGGTCCCCTGGACAAGGGCCACGAAAGCTGAGGTCTGGGATACTCACAAGCTCCTTCAATGCACCAGTGACCTGGGAATAAGCAGACAGAACAAGGGGCAGCCTTGGCCTCACCCAGAAGAGAGCAGCTGGCCCTGGAAGTGCCCTATTGTAGGGTAAATGGAAAAGTATCAGACTTTTCCGCCTTCCCACCATTGGTGCAATGATGGACACCTGAGGTCCTGCACGCATGAATAAGTTGGCACGCACAAGTGGGCGCACCTGGGCTTGGACATGGGCGTATAAGGATGGCGTCATGAGGATGCCAGCAACAGCAGAAGAGTAGGAGAACAAGAGAGAGAGAAAGAGAGGCAGAGAGAAAAAAGCAACAGCAAAGCAGTGGAGTGAGATGCGCTGCCAGCCTCCTAGCCCCCCAGCACCCATGCCTGCCATGTACCTGGTCGCCTCTAATATAATGGCGCAATAAAAGTCTGTTAAAAGCCACCGAGGGCTCAAGGACACCTTTCCTTGACCCGTCTGTTCAGAATCGTTGAGAACTTGCTCTGTGCCCCTTGCTGGCACCACAACAGGTGAAGTGGTGGTGGCAATTCTACAGGGACTACACCTGAGATGAAAAAACACACATTCAAAAAGGAAGGATAATGTGAGATATAAATACATATAATAAAAAGATATCTCAGATGCTGAAACTAAACAAAAGAATTGTTTCTGTATTGTAGTTCTGGCAGGTGTCATGACCGTGAGCTTAGTCAGCTTTCAGAAGCACTGGGTATTTGTGGAAACCCCCAGGTGGGGTCTTAGCAGCTGGTGTGCTAGATGCTGCTCCATGCCCATCACTCCTCAGGGATAAGTTGGGAGTTGGGGACCTTTCCAGCTTTTGTCTTTTTTTCTCTTTATGCAGGTAACATTAGTTTAAAACAATGTGGGTTCCAGGAGGACATTTTCTCACTTTGTAACTGGACTCATCTCACCACACACACACCAAACCACTGTGAACAAGAAAACTGGGTCTTTCGCTTGTGCCCAGAAAGCCAAAGTCTGAGCCACAAGACATGGTTGTAGGGTAAAATGTAAAAGTGATCGGGCTTTTCTGCCCTTCCCCCACTGGTGTCGCCCATGGACACCCACGGTCCCACATGAATGCCTAAATGGGCATGCACAAGTGGGTGCACCTGGGCAGAGACAGGGGTGTATAAGGGCAGCATCACGAGGATGCCAGCAGCGGCAGAGAGAGAGGCAGGAGAGTGTAAGCAGCAGCAGCCCAGAGAGTAAAGATGTGCCCGGCACCCCTGCCTGCCATGTACCTGGTCGCCTCTAATATGATGCATTAAAAACCTGAAAAAGCCACCGAGGGCTCCAGGACTCCTTCTTGACCAGTCTGGAATCATCAAGAACTTATTCCGTGCCTTGCTGCACTACAATGACTTTGCACAGTTTATTCCAGGTGGCCATACATGGACTCAGTGGGGTGGGCAAACCCCAAAAAGGACTCCCTGAACAGTGTGGGGCTGGGACTGTCTGAGGGTGAAGGAATGTGAGGGGACACGGCTCACACCTACCAGTGCAGGGACACGCGGGCATCTGTGTGACCAGAGTCAGGGGGACTGGTTTTGCCCTGCAGGGGATTTCTTGGCATCAGCAGGTGTTTGTCTCCCCTGCCACTATCACCCCACAGGGATGCAGAGAGTTTCACGAGGGATGTGACACAATCAGAGCACCAGGTCCCAGGATACAGGTGGAGTCAGTTAATGGCTAATAACAGCAGGGGCAGGAGAGAGAACAAAGGGTGGTTATAGTTTAACTCCACTCGTTTCTAGTTTTCAGTCTAGGGATTTTTTTTTTTTTTTTTGTCATAAAATGGAGGGGACCTGGGTAAATATCCAGTCATCGGCCACCACCAACCAACCTGGCCCTCTGCTCAGCCCCTCCCCCCTTCTCTCTGGTAACCA
This sequence comes from Galemys pyrenaicus, assembly GCA_019455555.1. Taxonomy (NCBI): domain Eukaryota; kingdom Metazoa; phylum Chordata; class Mammalia; order Eulipotyphla; family Talpidae; genus Galemys; species Galemys pyrenaicus. Next base: position 413,066 of record JAGFMF010012192.1, on the reverse strand, counting down.
TCATTCTCTTGTCAGAAGAGCTTAGTTTTTATTTAGATTTCACTTGCTTTCGCCCCTTTATATTACACAGATGAGTGAAATAAGGTATTTGTCTTTCCCCTCCTGATCTATTTCACTTAGTATAATCCCCTCAAGTTTTATCCATGTTACAAATGGCAAGATATGATCTCTCTTATAGCTGAGTAGTAATCCCTTGTGTGAATAGACCGCATCTCGGTTATGCCTTCTTCCATCACCACTCTCCTGCCCTTGTTGATGTGCGTTTTTGTTTTGTTTTTATCTGGTTTGCTTATTGCAGCAATCACTTAATACATTTCTGAGGTTTTTTTTTTTGGAGGGGGGAGGAATTTGTTCTTGTTTAGCTATAGGTTCAGTGTATTAATGGAAAGAGGTGGTTCCAGGATTCTCTTATGTCACCATTGCAGACATGAATCCTGATTTTTTTATTTTTAAAACATCCTTATTTATTTTATCACAATATAGGATTTCTCCCCTCAGGTGCATTCTCCACAGTTTCCCACCACCAAAGTGCCCACCGTCCTCCACACTCATCAACCTCTCCTCTCCACTGTTCTTGACTCTCCCCTACTCACCCCCCTCCCTTCCACTTTTAGAGGCTAGCAGGGTGCAGGAAAGTTGATTGGTGCATTTTAGAGACAGAATCAGATGACGCCAGAGGAGGTTCCTTGATTCCTCCTTAGAGGATCCTTTGGTTTGAGAAGAGGGTCAACCAGAGTCCCGTGCTGGGGACATAGCCAGAGGCTCCTGGACATCAGCAACCATTACAGACCGAAGAGAAGGGGCCTGGAGGAGATATGTGCTTCAGTGTACACGAGGTGAGTGGAGAGAAATCCCAGAAGGCATGGTCTGAGGTGAACTGTCGCTGTGCAGATTGCTGGTGGAAGTACACACTAGTGCAGCCATTATGGGATCAGATGAGCATTTACCTCAATAACTAAAAATGGAAATACCATGTGACTCAGTCTTCCCACTTGTGGGCACGTGTTCAGAGACTGTGAAACCCTCAACCAGGAAACACTAAATGAGGACATTACCAGGAAATATGAAGAAAGGACGTGAGGAGCGATTGGAGCAACTGTCTCCTGGATTCTGTCCTCAGCAGGCACCTTCCCCTTTGACATTTGCTTGGAGTCAGGTCCCCATCACCAGAATTATCAAGATGAACCATTTGTGATTCATTTTCAAAAATGGCTTTACAAAAGAATATCAGCAAATAGCTCCAGGCTGGGAGATACGGGAGTATTCCTATTAACCAGGTAGGGCAAGTTCTACCTGGGACTTGAAAGCCCCAGTGGACAAGATCCCCCCACTCCCTTCCCTACCTGAGCGCTTCTTCCTCCACATCACAGCTGCAGTCACCGCAGCTCCAGTAAGCACAGCTCCAAGGAGAACTAGCCCAGTAAGTAATAGTGCCCACCGTGGGGATGGAGGACTGAGGAGGGGGCACTGGAAGGGAAAGGGAGGTGAGACCCCCAAGACTCTCTGAAGGTCTCCAAAAGGGCTCCTGATTACCTGAGCAGGGCTCTGGGTCCATGTGTCCCTCCAAACCCCATTGTACAAATATGAAAAATAATCTAAAATATATATATGTATATATATAAATAAAAAGTATAAGCACTTTTTAGATCTTTGGTATCAGTCCCTTATTTTTGGAGTGCAAATATTTTCTCCAAATCTGTCTTTTCATCTTGGTTATTTTCCTTTTTGCTGTACAGAAGCTTTTTCCTTTTGTGTAGTCCCAGCTTTTTAATCTTCATTCTCTCTGTTTTAGGGGTGAGTCTTTAATGAAGTTTCTGAGACATATATTAAGAAGTGTATTGCCTGTTTTCTTCTCTATGTTGTATGGTTTCAGGTCTTACATTCAGGTATGTTACCATTACGTGTATGAACTGTGTGTATGGTGTGAGGCAGTAGTCCAGTTCATTTTTTTGCATGTAGCAGCCAGTTTTCCCAGCATCATTCACTGAAGAGACATTCCTTGTTCCAGTGCATAGTCTTTGCTCCTTTGTCATAGATTGGTTGTCCATATATGTGTGTTTTATGTCTGGGTTTTCAATTTGATAATGAAGGCAATTTTTAATGTATCAACCAATATATTTTGACATGAGACTGGCTGGGGTTTCTTTTTCTGTAAGAAAGTATTGGTGAAGAATAATTACTTCTCCAGTTGGTACTGTAATCTCCATTCTTAGTAAGTTTTACCTCAGACAAAAAGTCAAAATAGTGAAAACACAAAATTTCTACTGATATTATCTAAATAGTTTTGACCTCATGGGTCCCATGACAGGTTCTGGGTGACTTTAAGGGATCCACACAAGACACTTTGAGAAATGCTTTTCTTAGTGAACCAGGGAGCATCTCCCAAGTGTTCTCTGCCTTTGCCTCCTCTTCATCCCCCAGAATCCCTCTCCCTGGCTGGCTCCTGCCTCCCAAAGCTGCCTCCCCTGAAGACACAATGAAGAGCAGAGAGAGGTCTCTGGAGTCATGGAGCTTGCACTGTTATGAGAGATGGACACTGAGTAAAGATGACAAAAAACACATGTAAAGCCTAACTCCTCTAGGAGGTATTGATTTTGAATCAAAATGCATGGGAACAGAGAATAGGATACAGGAAAATCAACAACAAGGACAGGGACAGGAGAGAGGCCAAGGGTGAGGTGAGGGATCCAGGCCTTCAGCCCTGCCCAGGTGAGCAGGACCAAGGCTCTAGAGGCAGGACTGAGGCTGTGGACAGGGCTGTCTGCACAGGATGAAGCAGGCAGAATAGCTGGTGTGTGTGAGATGTATCCATGGAGATTCTGACCCTGGGGAGGGTTTGGGGGTGATTAAGATGAGCAAAACAGAAACTAAAGAGGGGACAAGATAATTAAAATTGCAGAAAAGCAAAGTATCTTGGCCTACTCAGTACTCAGCTATGACTGGCTCTCAAGAGGTCATAATGATGCAAACCCTAGTTCTTGGTGTTATCTCAGCAACCTGCCAGAGAGCCCTCAGGGCAAATGCCTGTGCTGTGGATTCCAAGGGCCACCTCCCAGGCCTCCTTGTGACTCAGAGACAGCTCTGAAGGCCTGGCTGAGAGGCCTGGGCAGTGTGGGCAGTGCGGGCAGGGACCTCTCCAAGACCCTGGCTGAGAACTTCAATGTGAAGTAGAACAAGGGCCCAGGAAAGCTGCAGGGGGGACAGTGACTGTGACCCTAACTGCAGAGGGTCACCCAGTCACAGGGCAGCTGCTCACCCAAAAGAGGAATCACAAAGAGGAGCAAATCAGCAGACCCTTCAGAACAGGCCCTGCAGGCTCTGTGGTGCCCAGCCCTGCACCAGGAGCCTCTCTGCTGAGATAACACAGGATTCTGGTTCAGGACATGAAGAATTTGAACAGGACCCACCTCAGCTGCTGCAGGTGTTGGTAGAGGTGGACCAGGCCATCCCCGGAACCTCTCACAGGATCCACGAGGTCAAAACCATCTTCATAATATCACTGACATGACCTTGGCCTTTTCACTATTTGGACATTTCCTCTGAGGTCAAACTTAGTGAGAATGGAGCCTATAGCACCAGCTACTCTAGTAGCTGCTCTTCACCACCACGTACATGTAGAGAAAAAATCCAAACCAGTTTCACTTCAAAATGTCCTGGTTAAATCAAGAAAGTATCTTTTCTATTTTATCATCCTGAAATTCACATTTTTAAAGGTCTGAAACAAGGACACGGAAGTGCTCATGGGCACGTCTGCTACAGTCCAAAGGGCTGTGCCCCAGGGGGAAATGTGTGACGTGAATTAGCCTCATTTTTAAAAATTTTTTATATATATATATATATTTTAGATTATTTTTCATATTTGTACAATGTTTGCTTTCTTTTCTCAGGTGTAGTCCCCATGGAAGTTCCACCTCCAGTTCACCTGAGCACCATCACATTAGCCCCCTGGGCTCTTCCCACCCTCATTTTGATCCCTCTTCTTCCCCCTCCCCTGTAACATGACTCTGACTTATCTTGTCTGTTTATTTTTGTTTTGTTGTGTTTTTTATTGTTATTATTATTTTCCCTGTTTCCTTATTTGGTTCCCTTATATTCCTCCCATAGATAAAACCATCTGATAGTTTCTCTTTTTCCTTCTGACTTATTTCACTTACCATAAGGTATAATGAGATATTTAGAGAGAGATCACACTCATATAACTTTTATACAGTATATTACTAGAGCTGTTCTGGTTCTTTTTTTTTTTTTTTTTTTTTTAAAGATTTATTTATTTATGCATACA
>JAGFMF010012192.1:390487-408734 GCA_019455555.1 Galemys pyrenaicus | reverse complement strand
TCCCCCACCTGGCCGGCAGCAGGGATCGAACTCGTGCTGCAGTGGTTGCGGTTTGCTTCATAGTGCGTTGCTTAACCCACTGCGCCACCAGGGAGGCCCCTGTTCTGGTTCTTTTAATAGATAAATGTACATATTTTAAAAGTCCAATACTTGTACAAAGCTGTTGTGAAAACAGTGGTCCCATGTTCCCCATTTCTTAAATCTCAGAGATAAGCTGTTTTCCTTCTTTTAGCTGGTTCTCTCTTGCTACTTTTCTGCCTCCAAATCCCATTCTACCAGGACTCTTCCTGAGTTTTGTGTCTCATGTTTAGTGAAGACATAGGACTACAACTGGTCAAGGATAGTGACCAAATCGTTTACCAGCCACCGTCTGAGTTCTTCACCCGTGCTCAAAATTTCAAGACTATTTAGGTTCAGAGAATATCAGTGGGATTTATTTAAGAAACTAGGGTGTACGGTAAATGAAAATGATCAGGTTTTTCCACCCTCCACCATTAGCATCAGTGATAGACTCCTGTGGTCCTGCACCCATGCCTGATGGCAGCACCTGGAGTAGGGTGTGGGAGTGCATAGGTGGGTGCACCTGCACAAAGAGACTGGGCATATAAGGGCAGCGTCACAGGGATGCCAGAAGCAGAAACTCAGCAGAAGTAGCAGCAGCAGTGGGAGAGAGCCCAGAGAGTGAAGATTTGCTGGGGGCTAGGAGGCCTGGCAGCCTCCTACCCACCACTCCCATCCCCAGCCCCCTGCAGACCTTGTACCATGTCACCTCACTATAGATGGTGTAGAAAGATCAATAAAAGTATGAAAAAGCCACAGAGGCCTCCAGGACTCCTTTATCTGTCTTCCTGGATATAGAAAAACCTGCTCTGTGCCTTCCTGATGCTACAGAGGGGAAAATAAGAGTTATGAGAGAAAAACACTTGAAGCAGTGTCCAGTGTTTTAAAGTCCTAACACAGATGTTCCCAAGAGGGCATCTTTCCACCACTGAGGGCCTGGCTCACATGGCAGCCAGACTACACACCAGGATCCAGCTCCCAGAGCTGCCCCAGCACAGCCCCAGACAAGGGGACTGGGAGCAGCAGCTGTAGCAGCGATGACCTGACAAGCAGCTCAGCGAGGCGCCAGCTCCTGGTCCTCACGTGCCCTCCAGGCTGGAGCAGCAGCAAAATGGGGACAGTTCAGTCACTTCGGCTAATTGCAAAGCCTCTGAACTTGTCCTCTCTGAGGGTGGCTTCTGGAAGCCTCTCCATGTTCTTCAGAGGCCCACAACAGCCTTCTGGAAGATCAGCACATTGGGGCAGAAATTGCTGACACAGGAATCACAGAAGATCCGAAAACACATAAATCCCAAAATCTGAATCCAGAACACTCCATCCTGGGGCTGCTTCTGCAGTCCCTTATATTTCCCATCAGAGTCTCCAGGCTCACTGATACTTTGCCAGCATTTCTCTGGGTCTGCACATCCTCACCAGCACCCCCTCCAGGGGCACCACCTGCAAGTCTTTGGCTTCAGCCCCTGTTACAAACTGACTCCCTGTCACACAGCCTGTTTCTCCCAACATAACATTATAATGTGGATTAGCTCAGATCACAGCATTTGCTATTTTTTTTGAACAATCGTAATTTAATTTCTATGACAAACGTGTCCTATGGTTAAACAAAATTGATAATTCTCATGTGAGGAGCAAAGGGTGTGAGGAGAAGCCAGGGTCTCAGGGGTGAAAGAATTCACCAGAGAAAATACTAGAAGTAGAACAGGTGGATTTATTGAATTACTGTGGGAAAACAGGGGTGGGATGAGAAATCGTTCCCCAGGCCACTGAAAGAAAAGTTTGGCTCTTTTTTATGCTCTGAGCTTGTAGGCTCTCTCTCTCTGATTTAAGACACAGGTCTGAGCTAGCTGCAGTCTGCTAGTGTCAGGCCCTAATTAGTCTGGTCTCTTCCATCCCTCCCCTCCCCTCCCCTCCCCTCTTTGATGCCCATGCCTGGGCTTTATGGCCCTGTCTCTGTAACAATTAAATTCCTTCAGTGACCTGGTTCCCATGGTAACTCTTGAGCTCCCTAATCCATTGAAAAGTTCCCATCCCTGTCTGCCAGACTTAGAAAAGACTCAGATTTCAACCCTATAACCCACAAAAAAATGCTTCTCAGGAGCCAGAGGAGAAAAGTATTTTCATTCCAAGAGGGAGTAAAAAACAGTCACTGTAGTTTACAATGAATGAGAAACAGCAAAGTGTTGTGTAGCCGCAGGAAGGGCGTCACACTGAGCAAGTTCAGGATGGTTCTTAGCAGACAGGGTGGGGAAGGAAGGAGTCCTAGAGCCCTTGGTGGCTTTTCATGCTTTTATTAGTAGAGGTGGCCAGGTACATGACAGGCATGGGTGCCGGGGGGCCAGGAGGCTGGCAGGCCTCCCAGCCCCCAGCGCAACTCACCCTCTCGGCTGCTTTCTACTGCTGCTGCTCGTCAGTACTGTCGGTCCTGTTGGTCGGTTCTGTTGGTCCTGGCATCCTCATGACGCCGCCCATTTAAGCCCATGTCCAACTCAGGTACGCCCACTTGCGCATGCCCACCCTGGAATGCTCGCAGCACCTCAGGTGTCCATCATCACAGTGGTGGGAGGGTGGAAAGACCTGATTTCTCTAACCCTACATGTTAACTGAAATGACACCCCAAGTTTGTGATGACCCATCACTGTCAACCCTCCACAGGCAGGTCCAGCCCCTGAGCCCAAAGGAGAAGGCTGCACAGGAGGGGACATGAGGGAGAGAGAGGGACGTGGACAGAGACCACCTGTCCAGGATGAAGAGCTGTGGGTCCTGACAGGGAGGCTCCGGAAAGCAGGAAGCATCTCCTCAAGCCTGAGAGAAAGACTCTGGAGACAAAGTAAACCCAGTTTGTGATGACATAGAGCACATGTAAGTCACTTCTGCTGCAATCCAACAAGCACTATGTCTCCCCCCCAAAAAAGTTGAGGTGCAATAGACTTTTTTTTAAGGCACTACCACCTATACTTGAAGAATGAATGACAAAAAAAACTATCCTATAGATTTAGTTCACTTGTAGGCATTTTCTAGAAATTGAACGGGAGTTTGTCCCTTTACGAAAACATACTGACAGTTGACAACTGATAGTAGTTAATTGCCTTGATGAAACACAAACTCCGAAGAAAAACAAGGTATTAGAAAATTGTGTCCCATCAATATAAACTTGACAATCTCCTGTACCAACTAACTTTTCCTTTGGAATCTTTGGGACATAGAACAACTGTGATTTCTAGAATTTGATTCTAGAATAATAAATACAAAACAGCACATAAAATGGTGAAACAATGGATTATCATTTAAAATCATATACTAGTTCAAGACCCATTAATATGCAAGAGAAGTCTATGAAATTAGTGTAACAGACTAAAAAACATTCAGTGATACTGTTCAGACTTCTCTTTGCAAGAAACATGTGAGAAACTACCACTTGTATAGTTTCAATTTATTATCAAGCTTGTAACAAAGTTAAATGCTCACAATTACCCGAAAAGGTTATTAGAATGCTATTCCTACATTTTTCTGTAAGGCTGTATATTTTTTTCATTGACCAAATGCAGGAGAAAATACAAAAATCCAGCTTCTTCTAAGGATACAGTGAAGACACTTGCATACATATGAAACCTAAAAGATCCACTCTTATCATTACCCTGATTATTTTCAGAAAGTTATTTTTCTTTAAAACATTTGCAATCGATTATTAATAATAGTCTAATATGCAATTGATTATTAATAATAGTCTAAATGACATAAAAACATCTTTAAAATGATTTTGTGTGGTAAAGATTGATAGCTATAACTGCAAAAAATTACACTTTGGGGTCCTTGGCAATTCATAAGCCTGAGCAGAGCTACTGAAAGGAAAACATTTGGGATCACTGACTCAGTCCTGGGCCTGACTCAAGGAGACAGTGTGACAAAGGGCTATGGCAGGAGAGGAGGCGGTAGACAAAGTCCCAGGTCCCTGAGTGTGACTTTTCGGGTCTCAGTCCTTAGGGCTGTGTCTTTGGCAACGATGTTGGGAAGTCCCCATATCCCCACAGCCTCACTTCTTTTCACAACCTATGTCCGTCCTCCTTCCCGGATACTGGTGACTCACCCCAGTGCTCACACCCCATTGCCTGGAGGGTTTCCAGAGAAGCCAATCAGCATCAGCGCGGGCAGTTGAAAAGTCTCCAACCACTCACCAGACTCACAATCTCTCAGACCTGGCGGGTAGGATCACAAGGCCCCCACCCCTCCTGCTGCTGTTTTCCTGGCCCTGACCCTGAAGAAGACCTGGGCAGGTGAGTGCAGGCTCTGGAGGGAAATGGCCACGGAGGAGGGGGTTGCAATGGGACCCCTGGCTGTGGTGCTGGACTTGGTAAAGGCTCCTTTCAGCCTTTGTAGGTCACCTTGTTCCACCTCAGCCCTGTCCTGCTCTGGTCCTTTTCTGCCCTACCCCCCGCCCCCCAGACTCCTGCCTCCACTTGCCTCTGCCATTTTTATCCTGCCATCCCTTATCAATCTTAGGAGCCCCCTTGCCCTCCTCTGGAGACACAAGCCTCACAGGGAGTAGGGTCAGCCCAGGTCACCCCTCACCGCTCCCAGGCTCCCACTCCATGAGGTATTTCTCCATCTGATGGCCTGGCCTGGCCAAGGAGAGCCCCGCTTCATTGCCTTGGGCTACTTGGACAACAAGCAGTTTCTGTGGTTAGACAGCTATGCAGTGAGTTCCAGGATGGAGCCCCAAGCACCATGGATGCAGCAGGAGGGGCCAGAGTACTGGGAGCAGGACAGAGTGAAGGACAAAGCACAGCAGTTCCACGTGAATCTGTGCACCTGGCTCCAGTATCACAGAGAGAGAATGGTAACCAGGCCCCGGACCAGGGCATGACACCCATCTCCAGGGAAGGTTGGGTAACCACAGTTCCACATCTGAGTGACACCCTGAGGCAGGTACCCTCCACCTGGGAAGATCCCGTGGGACTTTCACCTGTGAGGTTTCACCATTTTAGGATTATTCAGGGTAGGAAGTCTGGGTGCAGGAGGGGTAACCTCAGGGCTGACACAGGGCTGGGATCCAACCAATTTGCAAGAGAGGCTTATAGAAAAATAACAGAATAGGAAATATTCAATGATATTATTTCAGGTTTCACTTTGCAAATAATCTTCAAGAAACCAATACCTGTATAGTTTTAATTTTTCATCAAAGTGGAACATTTACAATTTCTGAAAATACTACTCCTACACATGTGTGAGACTATATATATATTTTCATAGACTTCAACCAAAACCACAAACTAAATGCAGAAGGAAACATGAAAACCCTACTGTCTTCTAATGAAACAGACAAGAAAGACACTTGCACAAATAGAAAATGTAAGAGCCACACTTCTCATTGTCCTGATTATTTTCAGAAACACTTTTCTTAAAAACATTTTCTGTTAACATGCACTAGCTTAGTAATATTATTCTAAGTGAAACAGTAACATCATTAGAGACAATTTTATACATATTGTGATAAATATGGACAAATACAACCTCATAAAATTACACTCGGGGTCCTTGCTGATTTGTGATTGTGCAGAGATCATGAAAGGAAAAAGTTTGAGAATCTCTGACCCAGTCCCTAGTCCTGGACTCAGGGGTCTTGGTGCAGGGGAGGAGGAGGCAAAGTCCTATGTCCCTGGGTTGGTTCACAGTCTCAGTCCCAAGACTGGTGTGTCTGGTGTCTGGTGAGGGCTGATCACTATTCAGGAAACCCCACCCCAGTTCTTCCTCTTACAACTGTGTGTTCTGTCCCCTTCATACTTGTGCCTTATCCCTAGTTCTCATGCCCCATTGGCTGGAGGGTTTCCAGAATAGCCAATCAGCATCACCAGGCTCCAGCTTACAAAAGTCTCCACCTACCACCAAGATTCAAATGCTCAACCTACCTCTAGGTGCAGGTGATGAGGCCCCCAACTCTCCTGTTGCTGCTCTGGGGGGCCCTGGCCCTGGCAGAGACCTGGCAGGTGAGTGCAGGTCAGGAGGGAAACAGAAGCTGCTGGTGGGAGAAGTAAAGAGTCCCCTGGCAGGGGTGGAGGACCCTGAGTCTCCACCACCTCAGGTCCCTTTGTCCCTCTAGGGCCAGTCCTGCCTCGGTCCCTTTCTGTCCCTCCCAGCCTCTTGCCTCCTCTTGCCCCCAGTCTCCACCCTTCTAGTACTGTTGCCCCATACTGTTTCCCTTTACCCCTCTCTCCCCTCCAGGCCCATCACCTGGATTGCTCAGGAAGGAGGGTCATCCCAGGTCTCACCGCTCCTACCTCCAGGCTCCCACTCCCTGAAGCTTTTCAATACTAAGTTCCGGCCTGTCGCCCCCACATCATTTCTGAGGGCTATATGGATGACACACAGCTTGGGTGGTTTGACAGTGACTCTCCGGGTCAGAGGGCAGAGCTGCAGGCTAGGGCAGGAGGGGCAGGAGGAGGAGACCCTAAACTAAAAACCCAACAAACAGAGGCTCAAAGTGCTCCTGAAGGACCTGAGCAGCTACTACAACCACAGCGAGGAGGGTGGCCAGTGTGGGCTCTGGGCGAGGTCACCACGTCGCCCCAAGTCTGAGGGTCTGAACTACACCCTGAAGCTACTGGACCCACTGCCATACTTAACGCAGGAAGAGCCTTAAGAGCCTTAAGTTCTTTCACCTAGAGGTTTTAAGTTTACATTTATTCAGGTCAGTAAGTTGGTGCATGTGGCGTGACCAAAGGGTTGACCGCAGGACTGTGGTTAAGGGTCTCACACAATCCACAGGACTTTGGGCTGTGATGTGGAACCCCACAGGGGCCTTCTCTGCTCATGTGATCAGTTCACCTATGATGGCGCCAACTACATCACCCTGCGCTCCTGGACCAGGCAGTTTTAGGGGGCAGCTGAGAAAACAGATCTCCACCAGGAGGTCATGGGGGATTGGACCAATTGCCTCCTGGAGTCTGTCCTCAGAATGAACCTTCCCCTCTGACATCTGCTGGGAATCAGGTCCCCTCACCAGCATTATCAAGGTGAACAATTTGTGATTCATTTTCAAAAAAATGCTTTACAAAAGAGTGACTGTTAGCAATCTGCTCCAGACTGGGCAACACACGTGTGTGGATGGTACTTCTCACGAACCAGGTAGGGCAAGTTCTCCCTGGGACTAAAAAGCCCCCAGTGGACAAGATCCCCCACTCCCTACCCTACCTGAGCGCTTCTTCCTCCACATCACAGCTGCAGCCGCTGCAGCTCCAAGGAGCACAACTACAAGTAAGCCAGCAATAATGCCCCCGGAGGACTGAGATGGCGGCACTGAAAGGGAAGGGAAAGTGAGACCTTGAGCCTTAGGCCTCCAAGCTGAACCAGTTGAGGTTTTTCAAAAAGGATCCAGATTCCTCTGTGCCCAAGTTCCCTCCTTACCCCATCTCAGGACTTGGGGGTCCACCAGTCCCTCATGCTGCACATGGCACGTGTAGGTCTGCTCCTCCCCAGAAGGCACCACCACAGCCACCCACTTCTGGAAGGTCTCGTCCCCCCCAGGCCTGGTCTCCACCAGCTCTGTGTCCTCGGTCATATCCTCCCCATCTCTCTGCCAGGTCAGGGTAATCTCTGCTGGGTAGAAGCCCAGGGCCCAGCACTTCAGGGTGACCTTCTGGTCAGAGTTGGGGTGATGGGTCAGAAGAGCCTTTGGGGCATCTGAGGAGAAGGATAAGAGTATTCACATTTGACTTTTTCCTTTAAGGAGACTGAAGTAGCCTCATGTGACCATCCTCAGAATGTACAGGGTTTGGAAGAAGAAGCACAAAACCTATAAGCGGAAAAAAAAAAAAAAAAAAAAAACCTATAAGCCACCCTGGTTTGGGGAGTCTGGGATAATCTCTTACTCCTTAGAAAGTTCTAGAATCAGTGTGAGATCGCAAGGTAGGAAGATGCAGGTCTCTAAATAGGATAACAGATTTATGCTGCTGACCTGGGGACTCAGAAAAGCAAGAGTCAGATTTGAAAAATGTTATCAGACCAAAAACAAGACAGAGAAAGAAATGGATGGTTTCCAAGATGGGGCCAGGTCAAAAGTATCCAGTGAAGGGTAATACCAGGGATGTCCCCCCTCTATGTCAGGAAACTGGATTCCTTGTGTGTTCTTTAGAAAAAGTAGGACCCTCTGGCCTAGTCTCTCTAGCACAGAACAGGAAACCCAAGGGGACTCCTCCCTTCCTCTTGGACTAGAGAGAGAGTGGCCATGGAGAACTTGCTTGGCCCCTCTCACCTGTGTGCTGCAGCTTCTCCTTCCCCTTCTCCAGGTAGCTGCGGAGCCCCTCCAGGCACATACCCTCCAGGTAGTTCCTCAGGTGATCAGCCCCTCCTGTAGCCTCCCACTTGCGCAGGGTGATCTGAGCTGCCATGTCAGCTGTGGTGCAGGAGCGCAGGTCCTCGTTGAGGGCAAGGTAATCAGTGCCATCGTAGGCGTATTGATTGTATCCATGGAGGAGGTGCCCATCAGGCCCCATGTCGCAGCCAGACATCCACTGGATACTGTGAGACCCTGAGCCCCACCCCTGTGTCTTCCTGGCTGTCACCCAGCCCACATCACCAACATCCTGCCCTGAATAGACATAAACTGAAGATGAAACCAGAGAGAAGAAAGTCCCTCTGGCTCTTCCAGGGTGGAGGGTCCCCTGTGGGCACACCAGCCTTGGAGTGCTGCTCCACTGTGATGTCTGGGATTACCAGCCCATCGGTGGGGTGGGGGTCTTGACAGAGCCCAGGACCATTTGCTTACCACCCTCGCTCTGGTTGTAGTAGCCTCGCAGGATGCGCAGACTCTGTCCAAAAGCCGTTATAGTGGCCTTGACTTTCTGCATCTCCTCTTCCCAATACTCACGCCCTTCCTGCTCCATCCACTGTGCCCGCGGCTCCAGCCTTGGACTTGCTGAGTTGCTGTCGAACCACACGAACTGTGTGTCGTCCACGTAGCCCACTAAAATGAAGCAGGGCTCCCCGGGCTGGGACATCGCAGTGAGGAAATACCTCAGGGAATGGGAGCCTGGGGGCAGGGCTAGGAGACTGGAGCTGACCCTCCACCTTCGGGGCCTGGTCCAGGGAGATGGGGCTAGAGGGGAAGAGGGCCAGGGGGCTCCTGAAATTGAAAAGGGGCAGTGGGAGGAGAAGGGTCAAAATTCAGGGGGACTACCGGAAGAGGGATAAAAAGGAGCCAGGACAGTGTCAAGGGGTACACTGGGTTGACAGTGGCAGAAATGAGACTTTACCAAGACAAGAGCTGGCACCTGGGTCCCCTCTCCATCCTCCTCAGCAGCTGTGTCCCTTCAGACTCCACACTCACCTGCCCACATCTCAGTCTCTGTCAGGAACAGGGTCCCCCAGAGCCGCAGCAGCAGGAGGGTTGAGGCACTCATGACCCTCACCTCCTGTTGGGAGTGACAGATTCCACCCCCTGGGTGGGGACTTTGTATATGGAGTCACAGCGATGCTGATTGGCTTCTCATGAAACCCTCCAGGCAATGGGGAGTCAGAACTGGAGATGAGTCACCAGTGTATAGGCTGGAAGACTCCACAAAGGTTTGTGCAAGGGAGAAGTGAAACTTCAGAGAGTGGGTGGGGGAATCCCCAACAGTAAACTTCCAGCGCCAGACACTACCCTGGGGACTGAGACCCTGAAAACCCACCAGGGGCCCAGGACTTTGCCCTGCCCCCTCTCCTTGCACCAGTGTCTGACACACATTCTCCCAGAGTCCAGGCTCAAGGATTGGGTCAAAGAGTCAAACATTTCCGTTTTGGAACAGGGTGGTCCCCAGGAAAAGGGGCGGTTCCAGATATCTGGCCCCACCCAAGTTAGGGTGGAGCTGAGTTGAGATCTAGAAGGAAGGAAGCAGGATGCAGAGCCTGGAGACCTGGAGGAGGCACATGGAGCAGAGATTTGTGAAGAAGCTGCACTTGCTTCTCTGTCCTGGACTGGGGCAAACAGATGTGGGTGAGAGACTGGGAGGTTAGCGATAGCAACATTGGTGTTGATTTTGCTCTTGTCCTTCCAGACTTGACTGGCCATATCTGACCCTTTTCTATGGGTCCCCACCAGAAGGTGCTTAGACTTGGGACAGGCTTTGCAGCCTCAGTGGCCCTGCTTTGGGCCAACCTGTTTGGCTGGACATTTACCGTGAGGGGATGGGTAACTTCAGTGCTTGATTTGGAATTTTTATTCTTTGTCTTTTCTTTGGTGCACACTAATTGTATTAAAGTTCCTTTCCACTAAAGGTCTTATGCACTAGAGCATGTTCTGTCCTGATGCCGTGGATGGCAGAACCTATTTAGAATGGGCAGGGCTCTGGGGTGACCCTCACCCTGACCTGTACCACTTTCAGTATTTCTCTTTAATCATACAGATTACCAAGGACAACCCCCAAGTATAATTTTATGTGGTTATAGCTATCAATAATTACCACACAAGGAATAAAAACATTTTAAAGATGTCTTCATTTCATTTAGAATATTAATAATCCATTGCATGCTAACAAAGTGTTTTAAAGAAAAATAACTATTTACAAAAATACTGAGGGTAAAGACAAGAGTGTGTCTTTTACATTTTATACTTCTGCAAGTGTCTCCTCTGTCTCACTGGAAGTTAGATTGTCATATTTTCTTCTGCATTTAGTCTGTTGTTTTGGTCAGTGAAAAACTCTACAGCCTTACAAAAATATGTAGGAATAGCATTTTATTTTTTTAAGATTTATTTATGCATACAAGGACTGGGGTACAAGCCAGAGGTGTGGGAGTTGAGAGGATTCACCAGAGACAGAGTGGGGAGCAGAACAGGCAGATAAACTGAAGTACACTGCTGAGGGGAGCAGCAGACCAGGCAGGAGAGGTCTGCTACACCACACCACATGGGTTGCCTCCCTGACAGGGGAGCAAACTGGTGCTGCAATAGCTGAGGATGCTTCATAATGGGGTGCTTAACCCTTGCACCACCAGGGAGTCGCCAGGAATAGCCTTTTAATAAATTTTTCAGATAACTGTGAGTATTCAACTTTGTTAAAACTTTGATAATAAATTAAAACTGAACAAGTGGTAATTTTAAAAATAATTTATGTGTATATATGTATATTTTACATCATTGTTCATTTTTACAATGTTTGCTTTCTTTTCTGAGGTGTAGTCCCCATAGAATTTCCACCAATTCACCTGTGCACCATCACCATAGTCCCTGTGCTCTTCCTAACCTCATTTTGATCCCTCACCCTCCTCTCCCCTGCAAAATAATTTATAGTTGTCTATTTTTGTTTCATTGTGTTTTCTGTTATTTTTGCCCTGATTCCTTATTTGTTTCCCTTATATTCCTCCAATATTTTTCATTTCTGTAAGTGGTAATTTTTCACATGTTATTTGCAAAGAGAAATTTGAAACACTGCCACTGGATGCTTTCTATTCTGTTACATTAATTCCATAGCCATCTCTTGCATATTAATTGATATTGCACTAATACATGATTTTTTTAAAGTAATGCATTGTTTCACTAGGTTATACGATCCTTTGTGTTTATTATTCTAGAATCAAATTTTTTAAATCATCGTTGTTCTATGTTCTAAAGATACCAAAAGAAAAGTTAGCTGACCCAGGAAGATGTCAAGTTTATAGTGGTGGGACAGAAGTTTCTAGTACCTGTTTTTCCCTTGGAGCTTGCACTTTATCAAGGCAATTAATTACTGTCAGCAGATTTTCTTCAAGGGACAGAATCAGATTCAATTTATCGAAAATGTCTATAAGTTAACTAAATCTATCTAATGGTAGTTATTGTCATTCAGTCCTTCAGGTAGATAGTATTGCCTGAATAAAACAGTATTTCACCTTAGTCAAATTGTTTTTCTTGGGACATAGTATATTGGATTGTAGTAGAAGTGACTTACAGGTACTCTGTGTCATCACAAACTGGGCTTATTTGTCTCCAAAGTCTTCCTCCCAGGCTTGAGGAGATGCTTCCTGCTTTCCTGAGCCTCCCTGTCAGGACCCCACAGCTCTTCCTCCTGGACAGGGTGGTCTCTGCCTATGTCCCTGCTCCCTCCCTCCTGTGCAGCCCTTCTCCTCTGGGCTCAGAGGCTGGACCTGCCTGGGGAGGGTTGACAGTGACGGGTTGTGGTGCCAGCAAGGGCACAGAGCAAGTTCTCCATGATTCGGGCAGACAAGGTAAAGGAAGGAGTCCTGGCACCCTGGGGGCAGGAGGCTGGCAAGCGCATCTTCACTCTCTGGGCTCTCATCTCTGCTTCCACTGCTGCTGCTGCTTCTACTCTTGTTCTCTCCTGCTCTGGTTCTCTCTCGTTCTGCTGGCGTCCTCGAGACGCCACCCTTATATGGTCTGTGTCTAAGCCCAGGTGCGCCCACTTGCGCATGCCCAACATGCGTGCAACACCACAGGCGTCCATTACACTAATGGCAGGAAGGCAGAAAAGCCTGAGAACTTTTCTCTGACCCTACACCATCTTTTCTACTTTTCATGTTGTCTCTGATGAATTATCTCACTCTTGCTACCCTGGCATCTCCTCACTGCCCTTTCTTCCTCAAACACAGGAATTATTAATTTTGTTTCAATAATGGGACATTTTTGTTGTAGAAATTATAAGATCTTCTGAAAAAATAGCGCAAACACTGCACTGAGCTAATCAGCATTATAATGTTATTATATTATTTGATGAGGTTTGGTGAAAGAAGAGTCGTTTCACTAAAGATGAGATGTAAACTAGTACAGAGTCCCAGTAGAATGGGGCAGTGTAAATGAAGATGCTCAGACTGTTACACCACTGGCCTCTGTGCTGTCACCTGCGGCCTTGAATGCAGGAGGCCCTTGGGAGCGTGGCCCGGGGTCACACATGCCTGATGGTGCACACCTGGAGTGCGGTGTGAGCGAGCATGAGTGGGCGCACCTGGGCTGAGAGACAGGCTCTGAGGCTGCGTCACAGAGGACGGTGTGGCAGAGAGCGGCGGACTGGCTGTGAGAGGGAGACAGGAGACCATGCCAGAGAGCACAGAGAGAGTGAAGATACGCCAGGGGGCTAGAAGGCTCCCAGCCCTATCTCCCTTTTCCCCTCTAGGTTGCAACTGGCTGCCACATTACAAGTGGCTTAGTCAGATTATTAGAAGCCTGGAAAAGCCTCTGAGGTCTCCAGGACTCTCCTTTCCCCGTCTGCCCACATCATACAGAACCTGCCCTGTGTGTTGCTGGCACAACAAATGGTATTTGGAGGCAAAAATTAACAAGTAGAGAATCAGCTAAAAGTAAAACAGGTTGTCTCTGAGATTCAAGCAATGGGGAACATGGAAGACTGGGGACCTCTCCGCAAGTTTTGCACAAGTTTTGGACTTTTAAAATTATGTTAGCAAAGGACAATTACAGTCACTTGCTGCTGTCCTGCAACCATCCCAGACCGGTAGGTTCATCGTCGGTTCACGCAGTCTCCTCATCTTAGCTGTTTTCATATTATCTACTGTACTCGCCACCACACTGCGGCTTCTCCTTGTGGCGTCCTCGTGACACTAGCCTTATATACCTAGTCTCTTTGTGCAGGTGCACCCACCTGCGGATGCCCACAGCCTGCTTGAGGTGCCCGCCATCAGGCATGCGCGCAGGACCGCAGAGTCGATCACAAACACTAAAGGTGGGGGGAAGAAAAACCTGATAAACATTCATTTACCAAATAGCTGCGTAAATGTTATGTGAGTGTGCTCTCTCTCAATAGCTCATCACACATAAAAGTTTCTGACCCAGGTTGATTGTGGGAAACGGAAAACTTGGAAAGTAAAGCTCAGACAAGGGGACATATGCACCAGGTACTGACCTGGGTGAGGAGCAACAGAGACCCTGTGAGGTAAGTGAGTTAATGAGGCTTTTTTATGCCACTAGCCTCTGCGGCCTGTACAAGGGGTGCTTGGGGATGTAGGCACCAGGCATGTGTGCCTGATCGTGACCCTGGGCCCAGAGAGCATGGGCGTGTGCAAGAGTGAGTGTGGGGCCTCCCTGGTGGCGCAGTGGGTTAAGCAATGCACTATGAAGCAAACCGCAGCCACTGCAGCACGAGTTCAATCCCTGCTGCCAGGGAGGGGACCCACATGGTGAGGTAGACCTCTCCTGCCTTGCCCACTGCTCCCCTCAGCAGTGTGTTTCAGTCAGTCTGCCTGTTCTGCTCCCCACTCTGTCTCTGGTGAATCCTCTCACCCCCCCCCCCACATCTCTGGCCTGTACCCCAGCTCTTGTATGCATAAATAAATAAATCTTTAAAAAAAAAAAGAGTGAGTGTGTACCCCTGAGCCTGCAGACTGGGGTGAGGCAGAAAGGAGCAGCGAGAATGACAAGGTGCAGGACAGGCAAAATCACAAGCCCACTGCAGACTGAGAAGGCCAGAGGGTGGCCAGAGAAAGAGCATAGAATTCTGGGGGGCTGGGAGTCTTGGTTGCCTGCCAGACCTCTGCCTGCTTCCTTGCAGCCATCATCCCTGCCTGGGGAGCCGAGTACCTGGATCCCTGGAAGAGCATTAAAACCTGAAAAACCCACTGAGGGCTCTGGGCCCTTTGTCTGCCTGAATCCAGAGGGAGCCTGCCCTGTGCGTGGTGGCACTGCAGACCCGGCCATGGCTCGCAGGACACAAACAGCACAGCCACATGGGAGGTGTTTGGCAGTTTCTTATAAAGCTAAACACAGACTTAACTCTAATACCAGCTGATCATTCTTCTAAATATTTACAGAAGCCACTTGAAAAATTTTGCTTACACAAAACCTGTACAGGAATGTTTATAGCAGAACACTACTTAACTATGAGTAGCACATAGTGGCTTCCTTCCAAAGACTGTAAATGGACACAGAAGAGATTCTATGTCATTTCTTCACAGGGAGAACGTGGGAGACACCCCCTTAGCCAGGTGGGGAGATGAACATCATCAGTTAAGATCAAATGGATTTTCTTCTCCCTTACTGTTTTGAGAATGGTATTTCACATCTGTGATCTTCCCCAAACCCATCACCCCGGTCAGTCAAACTCAGCTTGAGGGGCCTTCTACAATACACCTGAGCAGTACTTCTCTAAAAGGTCAAGACCATCAAAACCAAGGAAATCCGAGGCCCTAACTCAGCCAGAGCAGCCTAAGGAGAAATGATTGGGACTTGATGTGGTATCTGGGTGGGAGCCTGGAATAGAAAAAAAAAATAGAAAATAAAATTTGGACTAATGACACCCAAATAAAGCTTGTAGTTTAGTAGTAACATGTCAATATTCCTACATTAGCTGTACAAATAAAACAGTGATAAAAGATGTTAACAACCAGAGAGAGGAATCTGAAAATTACAGGAACTTTGTATGAATTGTACAAGTTTTCCACAAATCACAAACTACTCTAAAATAATGTTTGTTTTTTAAAAATAACCCTCAGAACATGGTAAAAGCTATATATGACAAACCCACTGCTAATATAATCCTCAGTGGTGAAAAACTGAGAGCATTCCCCTTAAGATCAGGAAAAAGACAAGGATGCCCACTCTCTCCACTGCTATTCATGCTATTAACCTAAGTACTGGAAGTCTTAGCCAGAACAATAAGACAGGAAAAAGACATACAAGAAATTCAAATAGGGAAAGAGGAAGTAAAACTATCATTATTTACAGGTGATATGATAATATACTTGGAAAACCCTAAAAGCACTACAGAAAAGCTAATTAAAACAATCAACCAGTTTAGTAAAGTAGCAGGATACAAAATAAACGCACAAAAGTCAGTAGCCTTCCTATACTATACAAAGAACCAATCTGATGAAGAAGAAATCAAGAAAAATATACCCTTTACAATTGAAACCAAGAAAATCAAATACTTGGGAATCACCCTAACAAAATAAACAAAAGACCTATATAGAGAAAACTATAAAACACTTAAAAGAAATAGAAGAGGACACAAAGACATGGAAAGATATCCCTTGTTCATGGATAGGAAGAATCAACATTATCAAAATGGCCACCCTACCAAGGCATAAAGTCTCATGGGAAGACTCCCAGAGATCACAGACTGTAGCTGAGTCCTGCTTCCAGCGGGGCAGAATCAGTGGATTCTGCACATGAGTCTGGGACCAGAAGAACTTTGGTGCCCACAACCCACCACCTGGCCAGGGCATCCCCAGTGCAGGCTGCAGAGACAGCAGGTGGTCTGGCTTTTATGCTGTTGGCTGCATGCCCAGTGCTGAGGGGCCCTGAGTTCCTGCTCCCTGCTTGGCTCCTGGCCTCAGATGAGCTGGTGAGTTGCTCCCCACCTCCAAACACAGAGACACCCCCACCCCATCACATACCTGGAACTCTACCTTTCTCACCCCAATCTCAGCTCTAAGGAGTCCTACACTTATGCTTTCCTTAATACATTTATTTTGGTACCTACTGAGTGTCATACACCGGGCTACTTGGGAGCTTTCAGGTGAAACCCCTGTCCTCTTGCTCTCCTGAAGCCTACACACTGAGGAGCACTGGACAGTGCCCAGCAAAGCAGCTTCAGTCAGTGACCAAGGTCAGGCAGCTAAGGGTGAGCTGGAGAAACAGCCAAGGTAGGGAGACCAGGGAGCCAGTTGTAGTTTAAAATACTCTCCTCAGGTGAGGCTTTAATGTAGGTGACATCTGAGCTAAGCCTGAAGGCAGTGAGCTGTGAGTCCTGTGTCCCTGGAGGAAGCGTGTTCTGGAATCTCCCTCTGCACAGCCCTGGCTCTGCTGGGGAAGCCCTGAGGCTGCAGCAGGAGTGCGGGGTGGGGCAGACTTCAGGAAGCACCTCATGCAGAGAAGCTGTGGGTCAGGGGTCAGTCTCCTGACCTGCTCCTGGTTGTGCTAGGACATCATGAAATCCCCCTTGGGGGAGATGAAGGGTCTGTGAGTGGAGGGGAGTCTGGAGGCAGGGTGGGGGTGGGGACGAGGGTAGGCTGAGGGTCCACCCGCTGTGTCTGTGCTCAGGAGGGCCTGCACCCAGTGCGAGAGGTCAGGGATCTAACATCCCTGGATCCCAGAGTCCCTGGATCTGGAGCAAATTCACCACTTGGCAGGACAGCGGGGTTACTGGCTTTGTAGCCTATCAGACTCAGAACAGCAATTTCAAGAGAGGTGAAGTATGAGAAGATTGTGAACTATCTCAATAACCTTTTCATTGTTTAATGCTGAAATCAGGGTATTGTGCATGTTTGGAGCCTAAAAAATATCACTATTATTTTCATGCCTTACTTTTTTCTTTTTAAATGCGTCTGTAAAAAATGTAAGCTTGTCTGTGGCTCAAGCGTATGCCTCAAATTGAACTTCTATTGGGTAGCACAGTTTAGTTCTTATTTTCAGGTCTCGGCTTCATTCAGTCAGTGTGTGAAGAAGTGTCCATCTTTTCCTGTGTCTACTTAGTTCCCAACCTTGTCCTCACTGCATTGTCTGACTGCCTTTCTCAAGAGTGTATCTGCATGTTCTCACCACGCTCTTTATTCTCCTCCACTAGCATAGACCAATATCAGCCCTTGGGTTTCATCACCTGAGCTTACACTAAGTCTTGTAATCAGGTGCTGTGGCTCCTCCAAGATGATTCTTCAAAAAAAAAAGTATTTTGACTCTCCACAGTCCTTTGATTTGTATGACATTGTGAAAATGGCTTGTCGGTGTCTTTTAAAAAAACTACCAGGGCCTCCCTGGTGGGCAGGGGTTAAAGATACAGCATTATCAAGCTACTGCCAGCCACTGCAGCAAGAGTTTGGTCCCTGGCACGCTGCTCCCCTCAGCAGTGTGTTTCAATTGGTCCACCTGTTCTGCTCCTCACTCTGTCTCTGGTGAATCCTTTCTCTGCCTTTCCCCCAGCACCTCTAGCCTACAACCCAGTTCTTGTGTGCATAAAAAAGTATTTTAATAATAATAATGCTAAAAATAAAAAACCAACCAACATTTCGACTGGCATTTATGGCCCAGCATTGAATTGCTTTTAATCTAAAGATCATTTTTGAAAGAATTGATGCCATAGTAATATGGAGTATTCGCAGTCCTTGAACATGGCCTTTATCAGCACTTATTTACTGTTCCTTTACTTTCTCTAGTGCTATGCAGACTTCCATGTACAAATCTTTTTTTTTTTTAAAGATTTATCTATTTATGCGTACAAGCACTGGGGTACAGGCCAGAGGTGTGGGGGGTGAGAGGATTCACCACAGAGAGCGGGAG
>JAGFMF010012192.1:378665-390437 GCA_019455555.1 Galemys pyrenaicus | reverse complement strand
CCCTCCCTGGCCGGCAGCAGGGATCGAACTCGTGCTGCAGTGGCTGCGGTTTGCTTCATAGTGTGTTGCTTAACCCACTGTGCCACCGGGGAGGCCCCCCATGTACAAATCTTATACACTTTCCTAAAATTGATGTCAAGATTTTATTTTGATGTTATTAAAATAGAATTTAGAATTATCCATTTTCAAATGTTTGTATCACTGCTACATTGAAATACACTTGACTTGGTGCCCCTTAGTTTGGTAAACTCACCTGTTAATACTAGAGATGTTCTTTGCCTCAGGATGTGCAATGTACATGATCATGTCAGTTGCAAATTACGTGTGAACTTCACATTCTCCTTGTAATTTATAGTGCTTTTATGTTCTGTCATAATGCATGTAGGGTAAATAATTAATCGAGCTTTTTACACCACTCATCTCTGTGGCGTCCAGAGAGAGAGAACACCAGAGAGAGCCCAAAGAAAGAGCATCAAGTTTTATCAGGGCAGGGAGGTTCAGTTGCTTGCCTGTGCCCACTCCCCCTGCCACACCCATGCCTGCCTCCCTGCGTGCCAGCCTCGCTGCCCATGTGCCTGTGCGCCTGGTTCCTGGAGAGCATTAAAGCCTGAAAAACCCACTGAGGGCTCCACGTCT
This sequence comes from Galemys pyrenaicus, assembly GCA_019455555.1. NCBI lineage: Eukaryota > Metazoa > Chordata > Mammalia > Eulipotyphla > Talpidae > Galemys > Galemys pyrenaicus. The sequence continues at coordinate 389,801 of JAGFMF010012192.1, read as the reverse complement.
CTGTCTGCCCGAATCCACAGTGAAGCTGCTCTAACATGCACTGTGGAAGATTTCCAGTATCACGTGTCCCAGACTGAGAGGACATCCCCGTTCTGTTGCTATGGTAAGGAGATATTCAACTTCACCATGAGGTAGGCTGTCAGCTGTAGGTGTTTCATAGAGTCTTTTTCAAATTGAAGAAGTGGCCTGTTATTTCTAGTGTGCTGGAAAATTTTATTTATTTTTTTAAGATTTTATTTATTTATGCTTGTAAGAGCTGGGGTACAGGCCAGAGTCCAGGGAGATGAGAGTATTCACCAGAGACAGAGTGGGGAGTAGAATAGGCAGACTGACTGAAACACACTGCTGAGGGAGCAGTGGGTGAGGCAGGAGAGGTCTGCTACACCATGTGGGATCCCTCCCTGGCCAGCAGCAGGGATCGAACTCGTGCTGCAGTGGCTGCGGTTTGCTTCATAGTGCGTTACTTAACCCACTGCACCACCAGAGAGGCCCTGGAAAATTTTAAATGCTTTTTCATCATGAAAATGATCCTATAATTATTCTTTATTTTATGAATATAATATGTTGATGTCTACATATTTATTCAAACCTGCATGCTAAAGTAAAACTTAGTAGGACATAATGTGTTGACTTAGATTTGCTGCTATTTCCTTAAGGATTCAGCAGAAACGATGTTCTGTTCTTTGATATTGTTGTCTGGTCCTGGTGTGCTGTTATAATAGCCTCAGAAGTGACTTAGAAGGTGTTTCTTCCTCCCCTGTATTCTGCAGCAGTTTGGGCCGGTCTCCTACGAATACTTACATGTTTGATAGACTCACTAGTGAGGCCATCTGTGCCTGAGTTTCTTTGGAGAATTTCTTTGGAGAATACTTTTAAATGTATTTAATTTCTTTCGTTCATAAGGGATTATTTAGGGTTTCTATTTCTTCTTAATTTGATTTGGTAATTTTTGTCTTTAAGAAGAATTGCACATTTCACATTGGCTAGCAAATTTATATGTTCTTGTCCATCACAGTCTCTGTCTATCCACATTAATGTTCTGATCTTCCCTGTAACTCTGCTTCTCCAACATCCCACAAATTCTGTTTACATTTTCATCAAGGTGGGAAGCACCCATTTTCCTTGTGATTTCATTTTTACTATTTTTTTCTCATCACCATCCTTTCTAGCCCCTGATTCCTCTTCCTCCCTCTCCCTCTCAGCCTCAGAGCCCTCAGGGTGAGGGTGTTTTTTGTAAGTGTGTTACTTTATCAAATTGTCTGCTATGTAAATGTTCAGTATTGGTTTGTATCATCCTCACTTGCCTTACTACACACAATTCTCACAAACTCCCATTTTGCTGAAAATGGTTTATTTCACCTTTCCTTATGGCTAAATAGTATTCCATAGTGTGGACACAACACTTGTTCTTGGTCCATCCTCCATCAGCATTTAGGTGGCTTCAGTGTCCAGCTGTTGTTAATGATGCTGCTGTGAACATCGCAGAACATTCGTTTTTTGCATTGATGGTTTGTGTCTTTGGGTAGATGCCAAGGGTGGGATTGCTGGATTTGCAGCTTCAGTTTTTAAAGATAAATCCAGATTGTCTTCAATGAAAGCAGAAAATTCCATCCTGATGCCCAGTAGAAACATGGTGGGTATCCCCAGTGCTGTAGGTGGCACAGCAGTCTATGCCTGCACTTTTCACAGGAAACACTCGACTGACCTGAAAGGAAGCCATCTTGGTGAGCTTTGCTGTTTCACAGGAGAGGAGCCAGAGGAGATTCGCAAGGTGGTCCAGTGACCATCCTGAGTGTGCAGGATGTCCTCACAGAGGGGCTGGGTCCTGAGAGGGTCTGTGTGCTCCTGAACTCCCAGTGAAAACAGGAGTGTGTGCGTGTTGGGCGGGGGAAGGTTCATTTCTTCTCATAGATTCAAGAGCAGATGAAAATCCTGAGTAGGGACAAGGACTAAGGCAGACCCCTGCTAGGCTAAGGAAGCCACCAGGTGAGCACACTCAGAACCAGCCGAGTCTGAGAGCCCCACGGCGTCACTGGAGCTTAGACCTTGGACTCACAGCAGAGGAGCAGACACTGCTTTGTGCTCTGCGAGTTCTTTAAGAAGAAAAAAAAATGGCCCTAAGAACTCTCAGGTTCAGTACGCCCTGTAATGGCCCCTGCTGTCTGCACACGTGCTCGGTGCTCACTCCCCACAGTAAACCCCAGGAGGGAAGACGTGACGGGGTAGGGCTCCCTCCTCCATGACGTGAGTCCTTTGCCCTCTTAGAGGAGGCAGCAGAGCCCATGAGGAGACACCCGGGACTTTCCTTGGACTGAGCTGTGAGGGAAGGGCCTGCATGGACACCACTGTCTTTTCTCTGATACTTTCCCTGTAGTTTCTAAAGAACACTAGACAATAACAGGGACCTCCCTGATAGCGCAGTAGGTTAAGCACCGCACCACACTGTGAAGCAAACCGCAGCCACTGCAACATGAGTTTGATCCCTGCCCCCGGCTAGGGGGTTGACCCACATGGCACAGCAGACCTCTCCTGTGTCTCCCACTTCTCCCCTCAACAGTGTTTTTCAGTAGATCTGCCTGTTCTCTTCCTCACTCTGTCTCTGGTGAATACGCTAACCCCCTGCACCTCCAGCTTGTACCCCAATTCTTGTATGCATAAAATAAATAAATCTTTTTTATATTTCTTTGTATTTTTATTTATTAACTTTTTATTTATATATATTTGACATCAATTGTAATCCCCATGTATTCCCCATCACCATATCACCAGTGCACCATCACTTCAGTCCCCCGTGCTCCCGTCTGCCCTCAACCCTCCCCCTCTTCCCTCCCCACTAAGTGTCCCCAATTTGTCCTTGTCTTTTCATTTTTGGTTTTTGTGTCTTTATTATTATAAAATAAATCTTTTTAAAAAAAACAGAACAGAAACTAATTCAAATCTAAATTTTAGATAATTATCCCCCAAAATATACCTGCATTACTGTTATTAAATCCTAATGAATACTAATTATCACACCAAAGAAAAATATATGTCTTCTCATCCCATAGGGGTCATCTCAGAGTCAAAACATAAGAGAAGAAAATACAAAAAAACAACAACAACCAAACCTACCACTGAAATGGAAATGGCAGGTGCACTTGACGGCCAGGCCAGGACCCAGGGCCTAACGCAGCAGGAAGAGACAGAGCATGAGCTGGGCCTCTGTCTACTCAAACCACGTCCTCTCAGCCTGAGGACCCTGATAATGACGCAGATTCAAGTGGGACGCTTCAGAGTCAGGGAGCTCCAGCCTGGCACCCCTCTGTGTCCCAGGGGTCACTTCTTCCCTGGGCTGCAGCTACTTTCTCTTTAGCACAGAGCTGGGGAGTCACAGGGCTGGGGAGGAGGAGTTTGTGTCCTGCTGGCCTGGCCCAGGGTCAGGATTAGCCCAGTCACACCAGTCACTCAGCTGAGCCTTTGTCTGAGGTCCAGGAAGGGAGGGAGAGATGGAGCAGGGGCCACCTCAGCTCCTGGGGGAAGGTGCAACATTAGTGACGGAGATTATTGTTTTTGGGGCTCTCCCTTCTCCCCAGGTAACCCATGCACAGCAGGCAGGGAATCTCACATAAACCCAGGCTGGTTCCCCCACTTCCCTCCCCACTCTAGTGTCCAGGATGAATCTCCTGCATTCATGGCCACACAGGAGAAGAACACAGAAAAACAAGTCTTATTACTGTATTTGCTACTGGGGTTGTAGGTCTTTTTACTGTAAGATGCTTTATTTTTGTTGTTTCTATAACCAGTGCAATCAGACAGAAATGGAAGAGGGAGCAAGTGTTGACCTGAGTTTTCTTAACACAAACAAAAAACAAAACAAAAAGCCAAAATTGAAAACAAAGCAAGTACTTGCACGGAGTGTCCAGTTTAACCCATGAAACCCTGTAAATGGTGAGATATTATGACCCCAACATAACTAAATACTGTGGGGAGTGAGACTCAGAAGCACAGCACAGTCCACTGGGCAGGGGACCAGGGCTCTGACCCACCCAGGACCCCCTGCTGTGGCAGCTGCAGTGAGGAGGGTCTCAGAGCTGAGGGGGCTGAGGCCTCAGTGTGGTCAAATCCACTGGAAATATCCAGAATGAGGTTGGGTCCTCTTAGTGACGGGCTCCCATGACCTGCCCAGGCAGCCCTTTGGTTGATAAGTTGAGTTTAGAAAAAATTTTCCAGATGTTGCTCCTGTGATGGAAGGAGATGAAGTGGGAGAGAGAGGAGGAATGAGAGCGGCTGGGCCTGAGACGTCTACAGAAATGATCAAGTTCTGACCTCTGTGTTCAAACAGAACAAGGATAAACCTTCACCTAATAGCCCTTGATATATTTGAAATCTGTGTTCATAAACTGTGCAAATCCCAATAAAATACATAGTTTGCAGTATGTTGGTGGAAATGTCCTTGCCCACCATGACCAGCAACAAGAAGTCCCCCTGAACTACTTCTTGCATAACTATTTATTAATTTCTTAACTCAAATGAATTATATCTGGGGTGTCACCCACCAGATACTGGGGCGCAGAGTGAGCAGTCCCAGGACTCTGTGCATCTGTAACTCAGAGTCCAGCTGGAGATGGGCCCGTGGACACAGAGCAAGGATCCCTTACCTGAGAGTCACTGGGCTGTCCTCCCTGAGGAGGTGACATGTGACCTAAGCCCCCAGGGGAAGCAGGAGGTTGAGCAGACACGAGAAGACAGCGGTGAGGGTCCTGGGTGCTGGGAGTGGAGCAGGTCCAAGGCTGGGCATGGATAGGGACTAGAGTCTTTGCAGTGGGTGCTGAGGAGTGTGGACCTTGCTTTGGGCCTGGACTCCAGCCTGTCCACCACCACCCCCAGCATGTACGTGGGACATGAACAGACCCTCACCCCATCACTCCAGAGCCTCAGGTTCCTCACCTGTATGGGTGAAGTTAGAGACACCATGAGGGTGGTGAGCTCAGACCTGTGAAGTCTCAGCACAGGGCCTGGCACATCTGGACGCTCAGCCCCTGTCTGCTCTCCTGGCTACAGGAAGAGGAGGTGTGAGAGATAGTGGAGGTGAAGACAGGCCCTGGGAGCCCTCCCTGCCTGGTGTGGCAAGCAGAGAAGGCAGGTGAGGGTCTATGTTGAGAAAGGCTTGGGGTGCTGTGGGGAGCAGAGACTGGAGAGGTGAGAGTTGTGGGGCCAGGGAGGAGGCTCCTGCAGCCTGACCAGGGCAGGTGTGGTCACCTCCACCCCGAGCGCCTCCTCTGCCCTCCGTTTGTTCACCTCCTCACCCACCTTGCAGGACAGTCATGGACCTGGGGGCATGACTGGACCCTCTTGGCAGAGGTGACCTGCAATGTGTGCCTGGAGACAGGGGCCCCTGGGAGCACCTTCTGTGGCCACAGCTTCTGCCAGGCCTGTCACAGCCAAGTCACTCTCAGACCCACTGAGGGGCCACGTGCTGTCCATGCTGCCAGGAGCCACCAAGAGGGAACAGCAGCCCCACTGGGTCCTGGTCAGTCTGTGCTCTGGCCCCAGCACTGGAGCCCAGGGCAGAAAACCCAGCACAGGAAAAGGTGTTTCCTGTTTCTGGAGGACCAGAAGGATGTAGTTTCCAACGATCTTAAACACAAATGTCACTCAGTGCTGCAAACAGGAAATTCTAGGTCTTATTGTAAGAGGGTGGTAGATAAAGACTTTAACTGTCATTCTGAATTCATGACAAATTTTTGGTGACTTGCTCTATCATGGATTAATCCATGCTATTCTAGGAAGATAAAGCCCTGCATTTTTCTCTGCATCTGAAAGATTTTATTTTTATTTTTCGTATTTATTTTCTATGTAATTATTAATTTTCGATAGTATTTGATTTTCCCCTCAGGTGTAGTTCCCGGGATTCTCCCCACCCTACCATCTGAGATCCATCACCACAGTGCACTGTGCTCCCCCCTCCCCTGTTGTGACTCCTGTCCCTTCCCCTGCTCTGTTGTGTGTGACAGAGATATGGTGCGCTTAGAGGTTTATCTTTTTCCTGACCGTTGTTCCTTTCTCTATATTCTCCCTATAAGTTTAACCGTCTGACATTTATCTTTTAACTCGACTACTTTCACTTAGTATAGTCCCTTCCAGTTCCATCCATGTTGCTGCAAATGATGAGAGTTTCTCTTTTTTGATCTCTGAGCAGTATTCCACTGTGTATATAACCATGTCTTCTTGACCTATTCATCTGTGCAAATAAAACTACAATGAGATAACAGCTCACACCTGTGAGAATGGCCCAATTAAAAACACACAATCAAAAGCAATAAATGCTGGTGAGGATGAGCTGGGAAAGGAGCCTCTTACACTGCTGTGTGATTGCAAACTGGCCTCATCAGTCAGTTCTAGAAATGATCCCAGGTCTCTCTTCTCCCTCATCCCGTTTTCTGAGCTTGTCAGGGAGGAGGGCCCCTCCCAGATGACAGCAGGAGGGTATCTCAGGTTTGGGGACCCTCTGACCCTGAGAGAGGGGGACCCTCTGACCCTGAGAGAGGGTAGTGTAGGTATATATTTGGTAGATGGTAGTCACCCGATTACTGACTTTTCTTTCCCTCTGGTGGATGGGGTTGCAGTTTCCAGTCCCATAGCTGTGTCCTCAATATGCTCACATGACTTATTACCCCTCCTTTAATTTATGATAAACCTGAGCTCGGAAAAAGTATAACACTTATATAAGAGAGCAGAGTCAGAATTATCTATTGAGAAAAGAGTCAGAATTCAAAGGTCACCGAATTACTGACTTTTCCTTCTCTCAGGGGGAAGGGAGTGCGGTTTTCAATCCCACGGAGCTGAGGAGAGTGAGTCACACCTGGCCATGACCTGAGGAGGGGCTTCTCCTCCCCCTTGAGTGATGCACCCTGGGAGCTGGTCAGCACCTCCCCTCCTCATTCTGTGGGGGTTCCTGGTGCTGGGATCCCCTCAGGCCCAGGAGAGAGGAGCCTCCTGAGGTCCAAGTGTCCTGAGAGTCGTTCTCAGAGTCCACAGGGAGATGACCTGTAGATCTTGAGAAAAAGGTGTTGTGACTACCTCTGTGTATTTTAATTATGTGTAATAAACCTTTGGTAAGATTAGAGAATTGGAAGTTTGTCATGCCAATAATCCCAGTCTCTACTTGAAATCTTCTCCAGTATTTTCCAACCATAAGATGTGGAATTCCCACCTGGTTAAAGAACAAAGAGACACCTGACAACAACCAGGTCTAGGCCATTTATAAGTATAATAGGTGAGTTATAGGTGAAACTAGGAGAATCAATAAAAGAAAACTTGAAGGAGAAAATTTGAGTTTTATGAAGATTATATTTACTGGACACCTTTGATACTGAAAACTGGTCTGTTTCCCTCAGTCAATAAAAGGAAACAGAGTTTGAAGAGAAGGAAAGTAGTTTAATTTGTCTGCATACTGAGGAGGGCAGCAGACTGGTGTCTGAACAACCACCGCCCTACTATTTTGCAGAAGGCAGTACACAAAGGAGTAATATTCAAAGGAGCATAAAAAGGGGAGGTGGCAAGGTCTGCGAAGGGGAGCTCGGAAGAGTGGGCATGTCCTTTAGATGCAGCATCTGGGGGTCTTGGGAGACTGGCAAGGACTGCTCTGCTGTGTTCACCTCCTGGTGTTTAATTTCCATATTCTTAGGAATGTTCTTTCTTTTCCTTAAAATACAGGAAGACAAACTTGTTAAGAGATAGGGATAGTTACTGGTGGGGCAGGAAGAGAGACCTGTCACTGCATCACCTTCTGTGGGTAGGTCCTCTCAGACATAATTTCACATCCTCCCAACAATAATCCCTCCCTGATAAAGGAAATGATATTCAAGGAGATACCCCATGCCCCCATCCCAGGGTCTGCATTCTTCTCAGCAAGAAGCCCCCCAACCCCTGCTGACCTTTGGTCAGAGTCTGCATCCTCCACCCCCGCGGGGCTACATCTCCAGCCCCACTGCCCAGCGCCCAGGAGACATGTGGCCAGAGCAGCACTGGCTCCCCCAGGCCTGGAGAGGGGGTCCCCCATGTTCAGTCTGCTGTTCTTTCCCCACCGATAGACCCTCATGAGATCAGAGTAGAGGAAAGGGCAGGGCTTCCGGCATCTCCATGTGAGTGTTCTATGCGGTACAGACAGAGCCCAGAGGGGTATAGGCAAACCCAGAGTAGATAGTTCTCCAGAGTCTGAGCCCTAAGCATTTAGGTAACAGAGTATTTATTGCCAAAGCAGAGGTATATTTATTTACACTTTGAAGCAAGCAGGGAGTACAGAAGCAGGAGACTCCTAAATAGTTATCTAGGATCAGTAAGTCAGGTGTGTGGCCTTGAGAACATTTGTCAGTTACTCCCTGGATCTTGTAGTCTACATTGACCCTTTGTTTCAACATAACTTCAGCTAATTTCACAGGTCAGCCTGACATTTTCTACTTCATTATTAATACAGAGAGAAAATGAGGAATCAAAAGTTTCTATATCAAAAGGACACCAACTTGTGGGAGTCCTGGGTGGTGAGGTGACATAACACACTGTTGTTGCAGGGTGGGGGGATTTCAGGACAGACCAAGTGGACACAGCACAGGTGCAGGAGGAGGCTCTCCAGGGGGAGGCTGTGAGCCCAAGCGTTAGACTATTTAGGGTCCACAGTCAACACAGATGCTCTTGTTTCCTCCTGATGAATCTACAGATAGTTAATAAATATTTGTGAATGAAATCATGGAAGATGCTCAAATATCTGTGTCAACTGGACTTCTAAAAACATCATGCAGTAAGTCGGAGATTCTCTAGTGAAGAAATAACTCAGGTTTTTAAAATATTGTCAGTTTGTTTAAATGAGAGGAAATTTCTAACAATGACATTAAATTACAAAATGTTCTGGAAAAAAACTACAAACACTACACTTTGAGTGAGCCAGGACCACTTCCTGCTACAGAAAGAGACTGAGGGTCAGGATCATGGAGGAAAGGAGGGAACATAGGCCCTAACCTTGGTAGATTCAGGGCATATCATGGGGGTGACATGTGGCTCAGTTTTCTCTTCTGGAACTGGGAGATGTCCTTGTCACTAATGACGATTACAGAAACAGCTTGGATTTAGCATCCCCTTACAATATACAAAGAGCACCTTTAATGTTCACAGTGACTCTGGAAGCAAAGGCAGAAGTGTTACTTCTTCACAGGAGAGAAATGAGTCTCAGAAGGAAGGAGTCTACACCCCACTGATGCCATAGAGGCCACGGCCTGTGTGTCCAGTTCCCTCCATCCTTCTCCCTCGGGTAGAAGAGCAGCTCTAATGGGGCCCTGGAGGTGACCTTACCCCCATCTGCAGTGACCACATGGGAGAGGGGTCTCTAGGCATCTCTGCCCTTAATGTCCACCCTCACTTTCTGTGGCTGCAGAAGCCGTTTCTGCCTGATGTGGATGCTCACCCTGCAGCTCACAGAATCCTGCATGTCCTTCCGTCTCTCTCACCAACATGGCGGCAAAGACACACTAGGATTAAAATCTCCTGTAAAGGCAACTGATGAGGGAGAAATTACAGCTTCTCCGTGACAAGATCCAGGCATTTTGGACAGAGCTGGTGACCCAACAGAAGCAGGGGTAAAAGATAAAACGATGAGACATGAATTCAATGTGGCAGGAATTGCTTCCAAACCAGCAGAACCCTTATACCCGTCTACCTTCCCCCATCCACAAAGCCGGCACACTGCAACCAGCAGAAAGGAGAATGAAGTTTGAGAATAGCACAGAGAAGAAGCCTGAGACATCTAGATTCTGAAACCTGAGACATCTGGACAAGGTCAGGTGAGCAAACAGAGCCTAGGATAGGCACAGCTGGAGTGTCAGTCACTCTGTGATCGCTTTTCCCACCCATCCCACCTCCTGGAGACTGTCAAGACTTTTTCTCCTTTTTTTCTTTTTCTCCTTTTCCTTTTTGGAAAGACATTAACCTCATAGAGCTAGTCCCTACATAGGGGGCCACTTTGTGCCCCAAGCCCTCAGGTGGAAGGAGTCCTCAGGAGCATCATCACCCACCCAACTACCACATGGGACCTGAAAAACTCCTATACCTGCCGCTGCAGTTCAGTCAGTGACATTACTTGTTCCCTTCCTTTGTTCATTCGTTCGTTCGTTCGGTTCGTTCGTTCGTTCGTTCGTTCCTTCCTTCCTTCCTTCCTTCCTTCCTTCCTTCCTTCCTCTCTCCCTCCTTTCCTCCCTCCCTCCCTCCCTTCCTTTCCTCCTCTCTCCCCATTCTGCTAAAACTTCACAAGGGAGAGAGCGACCCTCCCCAATGGAGACCATGGTGAGCTACTAGAGTCCTGAAGAGCAGTTTCCCCCATCTGTTTGTTTGTTTGTCTATTGGTCAGCTGTTAATCTGCTATTCTGCCTGTCTTTCCTGGTGCAAGTGTCTGATTCCCCTACTTCTATTCTTTACCCACCCCCCAAGTTTACCTACACTACTTTCACTTTTATCACACTCTCTCTTCTCCCTCCTCTTTCCTCTACCCCCTATACAGTCCCTGCTTTTTTTTTCCTCTTACCTTCATCCCTTTTACAGTTCTGTATCATTTTCCTCTTATCCCTTTTCTTGCTCCTTATTTTCTTTCAATCCCAGTAATCATCAGAGATACACCTTGAGGGACCTAGCAACTCATCAGAGAAATATATCCTATCCAGACTGTAGGCACCTCTCTGTGGACTTAGCCTCAGTGTGTTTCTGCAGGTGTAGGACTCTACATGAGACACTGGAATACCACTAACTGAGACATCAGAGTTTATCTTATATGGGGGGAGAGAGGGTAGAAAAGCAAGAGCTTCTGGAATAAATCTCAGATCAGGACAACCCAGTCAAAAAATGGGCAAAATAGCTAAAAAGGCAATTCTCCAAAGGGGAAATGCAAATGACCAACAGGCATATGAAAAAATGCTCAACTTCTCGTCACCAGAGAAATGCAAATCAAAACCACTATGAGATACCACCTCACCCCAGTGAGAATGGCACATATCAAAAAAAGTAGCCACAACAAAGGTTGGCGAGGATGTGGAGAAAAAGGAACTCTCTTACACTGCTGGTGGGAATGCAAGCTGGTCCAACCATGATGGAAAGCAGTATGGCGGTTCCTCAGTC
>JAGFMF010012192.1:354536-378486 GCA_019455555.1 Galemys pyrenaicus | reverse complement strand
CATATACACGATGGAATACTACTCAGCAATCAGAAATGAAAAACTAGACTCATTCATGGGAACATGGATGGATCTGGAGGGGATTATGCTCAGCAAAGTCAGTCAGAAGGCAAAAGAAAATTATCAGATGGTTCCTCCCCTAGGAGGAATATAAGGGAACCAAATAAGGACCGAGGAAAGAACAATAATAATAATAACAACAAAGGCACAAAAACCAAAAATGAAAAGACAAGGACAAATTGGGGACACTTGGTGGGGAGAGGGGAGGGGGAGGGTTGAGGGAAGATGGGAGCACGGGGGACTGAGGTGATGGTGCACTGGTGATATGGTAATGGGGAATACATGGGGATTACAATTGATATCAAATATATATAAATAAAAAAAGTTAATAAAAAAAAAACTTGGGCTCTCAGCAGAGGCAGCTGAGTGCTGTTTTTATGCTCTTCTGATTATATTTAAACTTCTTTCCCACAAAAGGCCCTAGGAATCCTCAGGTTCAGTACTCCCTGTGCTTGGTCCCTGCTGTCTGCACACATACTCCATGCTCACTCCCCACATCAAACCCCAGGAGGAAAGAGATGACAGGGCAGGGCTCCCTCCTCCATGATGTGAGTCCTTTGCTCACTTAGAGGAGGCAGCAGGGCCCGTGAGGAGACACACGGGACTATCCTTTGAGTAGAAGACCGTGAGTAGATTCGGTAGAGACTACAGGAGAACGCCTGAGAGCCCAAGAAGAGTGAAGATTTGCTAGCGGCTGGGAGTCCTGCCAGCTTCCTGGCTCCCCTGCACCCCTGCCTGCCATGTGCCTGGTTGCCTCAGTACAGATGATATAAAAAACTAAATTAAAGCCTGACAAAGCCACCAAGGGCTTCAGGACTCCTCCTTTACCCATCTGCCCAGATCAGAGAGAACCTGCCCTGTGCCCTCCTGTCATTACAAGCTGATTGTCATGCCCCTTGACAGCCAGGCAGCCTCTCCTTGAGGATCCCACTCTACTCTGAGCAGTGGGGGCACTGAGACCACCTGGAATGCTTCACAAGAAGGCAAATTCCTGAAGGAGATCTCCCAAACTAATGACCCCAAGTCCCCCAGGTGCCCTCAGTCACTCTGTGTCTGTCAGAGACACAGTCTTACTCCTGACTTGGCTTCTCCCCTATGAGGATGATCCCCAGACAGACTCCAGAGTCAGAGAGCCCCAGGGACATAACAGTCCATAGTATGAGGACATGAAGCACTTTCATGGGTTGAGGGGTCACTTTGACAGACATACAGGGATGTTTTTCAACAGTGTCCTGCAGGGGGCGTCCACACAGTACACTCACCCCAGTAGCCTTTGGATGGAACAACATAAGCCAGGCAGGGTGTATCCAAGTCCTGAGGTTTCACTTTGTTGTCTGAGGCACGCTGGTGACGCTGTTGCCCACAATCATGCAGAAATCATTCTTGTCCTTTAAGCCCATGGTTTTGAAGCAGGAAGTTGCTAAGTTTGCCGCTAAGAGTCTGCTGCTTAGATGCTGCTGCTTGCTGGAGTGGAGAGATTGCTGGTGCACTGCTTGAACATTCACCGGAGCCTAAGAAAGGGCTACCTTGACCCTTCCCAACTATCCAGCCCATACAATAAAGAATGCTTACTCTATGATGGATACGCTTAGGCTATGATGGATGAGGAAACAAGTTTCCCATACAACCTGTATGAAAACCTGCCATTTCTGCTGTTTGGGACTCAGGTTTTTGGGAGCTATCCCACTGAACCCTCCAGAGTGACAAGTAAATCTCTCTCCACCTCCCTGAGAGCTGTCTGATTTGTGTGGGAAATTACCATAACATTTCAATAAGATGAAGGGAGGGAGAAAATTGAGATTACTGAAGAATAAGACTGAGGACTGGAGCCCGGTGCAGTCTCCAGACGCTCTGGCAAAGCTGTGCAAATTCCAGGTATCACAATGAGAATTTTATAGAGTCAACAAGGAAAACACCTTACAATTTCAAGGGTTTACAGGGAGAAGTGTGATGTGTAACCCATGTTGTCTGTGCACTGAGGAGAACAAGGAGCCTCATCTTCAGGGAGCTGGAGTGTGAGCTCTGTCTTTACTGGAAGTTACTGACGTCCTGGGAGTGCTTTCTGGTGCTGCTGGTGCAGCTTCTCAGCAAGGCCAGGCCAGCTGGGTCTTGGCTCTTTACTCACGCACCTCAGTTGAGAACAGGCAGATGGAAGCTTTTGTTGAAGATTTTACTTTACAGTCCTAAGTTCTTTCCCTTCCCCCTGCTCCTTCTTTTCCAAAAGTGCCTGCTTTGTCTGGTGGCCTTGCTGACTTGATGAGCCTTCCTCTCCTTCAGGGGATTCCCTGGAACCAAAGGGATCCTCCTTCCTGGTCTTGCTCTGCCTCTCCCAGTGCTGCAGTGACTGCTCCCATGCAGCCTCCTCTGCCTCTTAACTGGGTGATCATGAGGATTATGGCAGCGGTTGATGTGACAGATATCCCCTCTCCCACGATGTCTCTGGTCGGGCCTCTGTGCCTCTTCTCCTGTCTGGTGACTTCTCAGCAGAAAACACAGGGCCCATCAGAGAGGGGGGAGCCTGGTCGCTAGGTCATGTACAGGGTCTTAAACCAACGATAGCACAATAATGAAAAAATGGGGAGATCAAAAAAAATAAAACCATAGAAGACCTCTCCTAAAAGTGTCCACCCCTAATTTTATATTCAACAAAAATGTCCTTCAAATTGAATCAAATTAGGTCGTCAGATAAACAAAACAAAATCAGGTTATGCCCCCAAAGGTGTACCCTGTGTGAAATAGTAAAGGACATTCTCCAGACTGAAGGCAAATGATACAAGATGGAAACTCAGAATCTCAGGAAAGAGGAAGAACATCAGAAATGCAAATATCTCACTAAGTTCAAATTACCATCTATTTTTTACCCTTTCTCATTACTTTATGAACATAGTGGTTTAAAACGGTTTAAAACACTCAGGGTTTGGGGCCTCCCTGTTGGCTTAGTGGTGCACATGACATGCCAGGCGCCCTCCCGGCCACAGCGCCGCGCGCCCCGCCCCGCCGCCCGCCGCGCCCTGCGCCCCGCGCCCCGCCTGCCGCCCCCGCCCGCGCGGGCCGGCCCGCGGAGGCCCTTGGCAGTGTGTTTCAGTCAGTCTGACTGTTCTGCTCCCCACTCTGTCTGGTGAATACTATCACCTCCTGCGACTCTGGCCTGTACCCCAGCTCTTGTGTGCATAAATAAATCTTAAACCACTCATGGCTTGCCACCTACAGAGATATGAGATATGTAACACCAACAACATGAAAGATGCACAGAGTGTAGGTATCTAAATAGTTGCAAGATCCCTATATTGTGTAAACTAATAGATCAGTGATATGCGTGGACTGTTGAGGTGTGTGATGTAATTCTGGGACTACACGAGCAACCGTGCCTCTTCCTGTGCGCTGCCCACAGAAGTGCCACTGTCTCTCGGCAGGCACCTGCTGTGTCAGACCCTCAGGAATCCCAGATTCATCTAAAGGACACCAAGAAGCTCATCCTGTGCCAGTCAGACTGACACGTCAATATTAAGGGTAACCCTCAGCAAACGGGGTGGAGGGGGGTTGGGGTGGGTATCGCTAACAGGGGGGCATAGGCTTAGGGCCATACCTGAGGCACAGCGTGGTTTACTGGAGCAGCCAGAACACAAAGCGCACGCGCCCCAATGGCGGCAGCAAGTTCCTGGCTGTAGCGGCAGGATGGAGGTGGCACAGGTACATGGCAGGCAGGGGTGCCGGGGGGCCGGGAGGCTGGCAGGCCTCCCAGCCCCCAGCGCATCTCACCCTCTCAGCTGCTTCTTCTCTCTCTGCTGCTGCTGCTGTTGGTTCTCTCAGTCAGTCCTTGCAGTTCTGTCTGTTGGTGCTCGCAGTTCTGGCGTCCTCATGACGCCGCCCATTCAAGCCCGTGTCCCAACTCAGGTGCGCCCACTTGCGCATGCCCACCCTGGAATGCTCGCAGCACCCCAGGTGTCCATCATCAGTGGTGGGAGGGTGGAAAGACCTGATCAACCTTTACCCTACACTGGCCCAGAAGGACAAGGAGCTGGAAGTGCTGCCCATGAGCCACCACCTTCCTGTGCTGAGACCGCTCCCAGGGGCTCCTCCAAGAAACGCAGAGCCACTGTGGAGATAGCAGCGCTGCTGGCGCCCAAGTTGCCCATCCTGACGCCGGAGTGACCCATCCCGACGCCAGGCTGTGCAGGAGAAGGAAGCCAGTATGTGCACGGGTAGTGTGCATGTAAAACCACGAAAATCCAAGAAATAAAAATCATACAAAAAAGAGCTGATAGTAAAATTAGAACAGAATGCTAAAACAAAACGACCAAATTTAGTAATCATCTTTATTTTGAAAGACACTTTCAGAGCATATAGAATTCTTGTTTGGCCTCTTTTTTACTGGAGGACCTTGACTTTGTCCCTACACTTCTCTGGTCTCCCCTGTTTCTATAAGAGACCACCACTGATCACATTGTTGCTCCCTGTGCATTAGTCACTCCAGTGTTGGCAGCAAACTACTCCAAAGCTGGGAAGCTTAAAACAACAGAGAATTGGTATCTCACACGCTTTATGTGGGTGAGGGGTCAGGGGTAGCCTCACTTGGTGGTTCCAGCCCTGGGTATCACCAGGCTGCAGTCAGGATCTGGGCCAGAATGGAAAAGGCTTGAATTGAATGATGTGCTTCAAAGCTCATTCAGGTGAATTTAAGGGAAAAGCCTCAACTCCCTTTGGTCTGGTTATCTCCGTGAGTGTCCACACCATGGAGCGTGGCAGGTGACTGGCCCCTGCCAGTGACCAGGAGAGACCAGGGAAAAACCCACAGAACCTTTCAAGCCTGACTCTGCCATAGCTGCACCTCACTCTATTTATTCCGTTTATGAGCCAGTTGTCCAGCCACCCTCATGGGAAGGGGAACTGGTCTTGACCTCCTGAGAATCAAAACATTTGTGGACACTTGGAAACCACCACTGGCCACTAAATATTTATAGTCCTCTGTCAAAGGAAGCAAATATTTCTGACACCTTGTGAGCATGGTTAGGCTTGATTCAAGTGAACTCCAAGGAGGAGTGAAGTGTAATGCCAAATACATGAAAGGTATAGGATTTCAGCACATCTGAAACCTGTGTCCCTTTTTGGGGGGGTTCCTTTCCCTTCCCTCACCCGGGGCCATTGCCTGGACCACAGGGAACCCTGCAGCATGCACAGCTCTGTGCTCTCCAGTGTCACATGCTGCTTCTATCCTGGTTTGAAGGATTTAACCTGCACCTGTGAGATTCAGTGGTCAACCAAGGATGGGGCAGTTTCTACTCCAATTTTGTTGATCACCTCTCAGTGGTTGCTTGCTCCTAGCTTTCTTGTAAATTTCTAAATGTCTGTCCATCCACAAAGTCCAATATTCAGTATCTCAATCTAGTATGATTTTTGCATCTGACAGCCTGAGCTTTGTGTGGAATGGAGAATTCATCAGCGAAAGGTGATTTTACCAGGATCAGTCTCTCTCAAGGCAAAAACACCTCTAGGTTCTTTTGGCTTTTCTAGCAGTTTTCTTGAATGCCCCACATCTGCACAGTTTGTACTCAGATTTGGTCTCAACCCCGCTGCTGCTCTCCCAGGTTTACAGTTCCCCTGAAGTGTCAGCTCCTCTGCTCTGCCCCCTTAGAATATTGCACTATAGTGTCCTTGGGAGGTTGGGGGATTGGAGAGCACCCTGTACAAAAAAGTGAGAAAAGTGTCAGGCTTTTCTGCCCTCCCACCATTGGTATGATGATGGACACCTGCGGTTCTGCACGCGTGCCTAAGTGGGCAAGTGCAGGTGGGCGCACCTGGGTTGAGACACTGGCCATATAAGGGCGGCATCACAAGGATGCCAGCAGGACCAGGATGAGGCTAGAGAGCCCGGAGAGTGGAGATGTACCGGGGGCTAGGGGACCTGCCAGCCTCCTGGACCCCTGACCCCTGTGCCTGCTGTGTACCTGGCCACCTCTGATATCAAAAGCCTGAAAAAACTCCTCCTTGACCCGTCCGCTCAGAATCATTGAGAACTTGCCTGTGCCTTGTTGGCATACAACCCCCAGGCGAGAAGGCTGCATATTTCAGTTTCTACTCATTATGGTAACTGTTCAAGATGAAATTTCTTCCTGTATATCTGCTGCCTTGATTATTTTTCTGGTTACTTCAAATATTTTTAAGCTCTTGTTCAATTGTTTTAATTCTGCTTGAAGGATTGCTCAAACTATTGTTCTGAACTTTAACATCAATTTTTAAATTTATTTTCACATATTAAAGTTCAGTTTTTTGCAGTTTTTGCCCTCAGGTGTATCCCCTAGTTCCCCCACCACCAATGCCCTGTGAATGATCATCACAGCCTTGTGCTCCTCCCACCCCTGTTTTTACCCCTCCGCCTCCCCTCCCCTGCTATATGCCTCTGATCTGTGGTCAGCTTGCAACTTTGGCTTTTTCTTGACATTTTATTCAGTCTCTATGCCGTCTATAAGTGAAGCCATCCTCTACTTATCTTTGTCCTTTTCACTTATTTTGCCTAGCATAATCCTTTCCAGCTTCATCCATTTTGCCTCAAGTGGCATGAGTTTGTCACTGTTGACTACTGAGTACTATTCCAGCGTGTAAATATACCACATCTTTTGGATTCATTCATCTGCTTGGAGTATTTGGGTTGTTTCCGTATCTTGGCTATTGTAAATAGTGCTGCAATAAACACAGCAGGTTTCCTTCAAATCAGTGTACCCTAGGATTTAGGGTAAATACCTAAGCGTGGAATTGCTGGATCAGATGGTAGATCCACTTTTAGTGTTTTTGAGGAAACTCCACACAGTTTTCCATGGCGGCTGCGCCAGTTTGCATTCCACACTTGCTGAGCTGCTCCTTCCTGCCATCAGCAGTCCCATCTGACAGGATTTGGGGAGGAGGTCACAGACTGTGATTTGATCTCATGAAATGAATGTGCATCCGGGCCCCAGGATCCCTGCTCAGGTTCTCAAACTGACATAGGTTAGACAGGGGTTGGGGAAGCACAGAACCTCCTCAGGAACCACTGCCTGTGCTCAGCCACCACGACAATGGAGGGCGGTCCCTCTGGCTCACTGCAGTGTTGGAGGCAGCACCTACAGACTGAGGACGCTCCTGCGTTATCTGATGAAGTCACCAGAGAAACTGTCAGATTGAAAGGAGCCCTTGGTAGTGGTTAGCTAAAATCTGAGTCTCTGTATTTGTCCTCATCCTCCGAAAACCATGAAATCACAGGTGTCTCTCATCAATCTGACAGATGCCTGTGGGCTCTGACCGCAAGCACCCCATCTCTCATGGGGTCTGAGCCTCTTGAATAGGCTCCCTCCACCTCTGAGGAGGACAGGCGTTTTGAGATGTGACCGCATAGCCATATGGGTCAGGGTGAACCCTGTGAACACTGTGGTGCCCAGAAGGCACAGAGCAGGTTCACTGTGATCCAGGCAGACCGGTACTGGAGTCCTGGAGCCTTCGGTGGCTTTTTTAGGATTTTAATGATCTTTCTACAACATCTGTAGTGAGGCGGCCAGGTGCAGAGCAGGCAGGAGGCTGGGCGTGGGAGGCTATCAGGCGTCCCAGCCCCCGGCTAATCTTCACTATTTCTGGGCTCTCTGGTGTTCTCTCGTGGTCTCCTTGTTGGTCTCCACTGAAACTACTGCCCAGTCCTCTCTGCAGCCTCCTGTCCTTTGCCACTGCCCTTATAGGCCCGGTCTCGACCCAGGCGCGCCCACTCTCAGCCCACACCAGCTCCAGGAGCCACCATCAGGCCTGCGTGTGAGATCACAGGTGTCATCATTGATGCTAATGGCGGGAGGGTGGAAAAAACCTCATCACTCCCTTTACCCTACAATACCAATATATCATACCAAGGAAAACGATGTGAATACTCACCCCACAGGCGTCTTCTGAGTCAAAATCTTCTTCTGTGAGTCAAAATCTAACAGTAAGAAACTGCAAAAAAAAGCCTCCCACCTGAGATGGAAATGGCACTTGCACCTGAGGGCTGGGCCAAGCCTCACAACTGCAGGAAGAGACGGTGGCATAAGGTGTGCTCGTTGCTCTTGGCGCAAACCATGTCCCCTTGGCCTGAAAACAGATGCACCACTGATAATGAATCTGAGTCATGTTGGGACAGCTCACCGGTTCCATCCTGGCAAATTCAAGGAGCGCGGCTGCCCCCTGACCTGACGGGAACCTGCCCACAGCCCGTGGTGTGAGACCTGCAGGCAGGTGAGCTGGCTGGGCCCGGAGCACACACTGACCCTGATGGACTCAGACTCAGGCCTCGTGATGCACCCGCTGATGGACGGACAGTGGACTCTGGACACTGGATTGTGAAGGTCACATTATAAAGTGAACCCTTTAATAAAGAAGGTTAAATGAACTAGAATAAAACTTAATCTTTATGATACACCTTTCATGACATGAAAATGGATTTCAGGACAGCCCCAGAATGACAGGATGAGGGTCTGCATTTTAACAAAGCCTCCTTGCAGACTGAAAGTTACAGGGAGTAATTAACAAACGTTCTCAAGAGGAAGTAACTGCTTAGGAGTCTCCTGCTTCTGCACTCCTTGCTTGCTTCAAAGAGTAAATGTGCCTCTGCTTAGGCAAGAAACGCTGTTACCTAATTGCCTGGAGCTCCTCTGTGACCTCCCTGGTGCGCAATGGGTTAAGAAACGCACTATGAAGCAGACTGTAGCCACTGAAGCACCAGTTCAATTCCTGCTGCCAGCTGGGGAAGTGACTCACATGGCTCAGCAGACCTCTCCTGCCGCTCTCCCCTTGCTCCCCTCAGTAGTGTGTTTCAGTCCATCTGACTGTTCTGTTCCACACTCTTGTCTCTAGTGAATCCTCTCATCCCCCACACCTCTGGCCTGTACCCTAGCTCTTGTATGCATAAATAAATAAATCTTAAAGGAAAAAAAGAAACAGCTTCTTTGGCCTGACCCTGTAAATAAAGATCTTCCCTCCCCCTCTCTGAGAGCTGCCTGCTTCCCTAACAGAATTCTGCCACAACAATAAACTTTGAAATGTTTGCAGAGAAAACAGACACCTTCTGTTATGTGGCTCTTACATGAATGTTGTCATCAGAGTTTAAACCTTATAGTCAAATATCTTGAATTACATTCAACCCAAGACAAAGAATATACTCATTATTAGATAAATGGCTTTCTGTAGCCTAAATATTTTTCTCCATTTGTGTCCTATATTTTTCATGAGGGAAGAGCAGAAGGAGGTGAGTGTCCAGTTCCATTCTGGGGCCCTCAGCCTCTGTCCTCCCTAAGGGCCAGGGGACAAGTTAGGACGGGAAGTCAGGTCGCAGGTTGTGTCCAGGTTCTGCCATCACTGACCCTGATAGTCTTTTTACTGATTCTCCCTCATGGGTGTAGTGAGGATGACTGTGAAGGTCTCTACAGACAAGGCCTCACATACATGCAGCCCTGGCTGTCTGGGGTGTCCCCTCCCTTATTTAGGGTCTCTTCTCAGGGCTGAGCAGAGAAGGAAGTTGTCAGGGTGTAACAGAGTTGTCCCAGGAAAAGGAGAAGTTCTAAAATCCTAGTTCTGCCCTAAGTGGGTGGAGCTGAGGAGGAAAAAGAGATTTCTGCAGAGAAGAGAGAAGGAAAAAAAGAAAATAGAGAACAGCAAGGAGACCTGGAGGAGGCACGTGGAGCAGAGGGACATGTGAAAAAACTGTGCTTGCTTTTTAGTCTTAGACTAGTTAGAACAGATGTGGGTGAGAGACCCGTGGGGAGGTTCACAATGGCAGCTGTCATCTTAATTTTGATTTTTCTCTTTTCCTCCCAGATTTGTCTGACTCTTTCTGACCCTTTTCTATGAGTCTCTACTAAAAGGTCCTTTAGATGTGTGGCAAGTTTTTAGACCTTGCTTGGGGCCAATCCTATTTGGCTAGACTTTTACCCTCAAGGAAATGGGTAACTTTAGATGCTTAACTTAGTAACTATATTCTTTGTTCTTTCTTTATTGTACCCTAGTTGTATTAAAGTTCCTTTCCATTAAAAGTTTTATATGTTTGTCTTAATGCGGCAAATGGCAGAACCCATTCAGAGAGGGCAAGCTTAGAAGTTCTGAGTGCTCCTCTCCCTGCCCTGTAACAAGGGGTCAGCACACGCCCTGCAGAGACAGTCACCACTTCAGCCTCAGGTCACGTGGCTGCAGAAAAATGCCACTGGCCAAGTCTGCCCCAGAGGGAGACAGCAGGGTCAGGGCTGCCCCTCTGGGGGGCTGATGAGGATCCTGCCTCAGGCTCAGGGAGAAGCCACCACGATTCACTGTCCCTCCAGCAGCTGGATGTGGGTCCAGAGTCTCGCCAAGGTCATTCTATAAACCTCTCTGCTGACCACTCCCTTTAGCCTGTGTGCACAGAGCAGCTCTGGGGGTGTTTTTCACTAGTCCTGAGAGCAGAACTCAGGCCCCATCACCAGGAAGTAGGTCCTGGGCCTCTGGGGTGTGGATATTAGACTCTGTCTGCCCCCACAGGATGTTCACATAGAGATGCCCTGCCTTTTCCTCTACATTGTGATCTCATGAAGTTTCCCGCCCCCAGGAAGGATAGAGGGCAGAACATGGGGGCCCCACTCCCTGCAGGTTCCTCCTCCCCAGGCCTGGGGGAGCCAGTGCTGCTCTGAGTCTCTCTGGTCACATGACTCCTGGACGCTGGGCTGTGGGCATGGAGAGGCAGCCCGCGGGGGTGGGGAGCACAGAATCTCAGGCGGAAATGGAGGCAGAGCTTGGAGACTTCTGGCTCCACAGACTCCAGGCCACGGAATGGTGTTTCCCTGAGATCACTTTATCAGGATAGAAGGTGCCTGGAGGGATTATTGTTGCGAGGATGTGAAATTATGTCTGAACTGCCCTGACCCACAGAAGCGATGCAGTAACAGGTGTCTCTTCCTACCCCACCAGATAAGCATCCCCCTCTTTTTTATAATAATTAATCTTTTTTATTAATTTATTTTGTTATTATATCTTTTGCATCATTGTGTTTTCCCCATAACATTTCCACCACCAGTTCACTCATGAGCCATCACTGTTGCCCCTTGTGCTCTTCTCTCAATTGTTTTGATCCCTTTCCCCCCCTTCCCCGCAGAATGGCTCTCTGGTTTATGGTTACCTGCTAATTGATTTTTAATTATTGTTATTGGTTTTTTCTTGAGCCCTTATTTGGTTTCCCTATATTCCTGCTATAAGTGAAAGGATCCAAAATTTTTCTTTCCTTCAGACTTATTTCACTGAGCATATTCCCTTCTAGCTCTGATGTCATTTATGGAGTCTGTGGATTTGGAGTGTGGGGTTCTTGGGTTCGCTCTGGGAAAGATTTCACCAGAACTCTGTTCAGCAGCACATGGCGAGTTCCCAGGCGAGTTTCTCCATGAAGCAGAGATGTTGGTTATATTTAAAGAGCAGGTTTATTAGGGAAAGGGACAGAAGAGTAAAGGACACTTGCATAGACACAAGCGGGCAGAAGGAACTGCCCCGAAAGGGACAGGTTTGCAGGCGGCGGCCTTGAGGAGAGCTGCCTCTGCTGAGGGAGGTCAGTGCAGAGAAGCCCCAGCAGGGTACAGGTCAGGGGCAGGCAGGAGGCTGCTGCCCTGCAGGGGAGAGAGCTGGTGAAGAGAAGCACCTGCATAGTCACAGGTGGGCAGAAGAACAGCTGCCCCATTGTCGGGGCAATGTTAGGTTTTTATCATCTTGTTTTCATAGGGAGTGGCTCATCTATGTGTGTGGAAGGTTTATTCCTTCATCTCCATATCTTCACCTTCAGGTCTGTGCTCCTGACCCTCCCCATAGCAGGCTGATCCCTGTCTGGGTGTTGCACTTCTTGATCTGGGCGTTGACCCTAAGGGTCTTAGTTTCTGAAAGGTATTGTCCAGTAAACCCACACTAGCAGTCTCAGAAGAAAAGTTTATTTGGGGCTGGTTGCCTGGAGGTGTTACTTGGCAACCCTGATATAAAATGGGTTTGCCTGACTGAGTCTTTACCCACACGCTTGAAAGGCACTTATAATAAGCCCAGCTGCAGGCACACACAATAAAGGTTAATAAAGTGTTTTATTTACAAAAGAAGGGGCAATAAAGTAGTGAATAACACAAGGAGAAGAGAGGGAGACAAATATGTAAATGTCCTATCAATTCCTCTGAGCTGGAACCCAACAGCATGCTGAGAGCTGGCTCCAAACTGAAAGAGGCCCTAGGCCCACATGTCTGGTTTTACACTCAGCCTGGCTGCTTAACTCCACCCTCAGGTCCCAGGGATTCACTCTTTGATGATGACCTCATAGGATTTGTGGTTTGGGGATATTGTTGGTTAGGAGTGGGGGTTGGAGTCCATAAACCTATTTGTGTAATTTATTCAGGACGACCTTTCCCCATAACACCGGGATGCCATAGAAAGGGGAGCCGTGAGTGCTCCTGAGGCCTTGGGAGTTTATATGAGGGTTTAAGAAGCTGGGGTGAAGGCAGGTTGGAGGAACAGCCAGCTGGAGTGCTGAAATGTACATATAAGGAAGTGAGAGTATGGGGTCTTTTGCCTCCTGGATGCCATCAGCAGTGCATAATGGTCAGGGAGTCCCCCTGACTCCCAGCTGACACAACATTCCAGCCTTTGTGGTGTTATAGGGTGACGTGTCCATCTGGCTGCTTCCTGCTGAGAAGGAGCATGGTAGGGATAGACCAGAATGAGGGTCAGGGCGAGGGGCCAGAATCCATTGGCAGGGGCTGGTAAGGATGAAGCAAAAGTTGGTTAGAAGCTTCCGGCTTACCTCTAGGATGCAGTCCTAAGGTCCTTAAGGATGCAGGGAGCCATCAGCAGGATAAGGAAGATGGCCACTGGGAAGGGGATGAGCCTGGTTAAGCAGAGGAGAAAAAAGACGTTTGAGACAGAGCCTGGTGGGGGTTTCATGTGAGAGGAAGTCTTATCTGGGTCCTCAGGTGCAGGAGCGGCACCTGAGGTGCCCCTGAGAGAACCCCTGCAGCTTGACCACTGTGTGCGTGTTGAGGATCACCAGGTGTGGGCCTGTCCAGCGGGTTTGAGAGCCTGAGAGTGCAGTTCCTTGAGGTAGACCTGATCTCCTGGGCTGGAGACAGCGTCCGGTGTCTCGGTGGATGGTTGAGGGAGGGTCCGTTCTGCGTGTTCCCAGAGCAGCCGTCTCAGGGTAGAGAGGTATGGGAGGTATCTTGCTAAGGGTGAGGGTGAGGTTGGAAGGGAATGACTGAGCAAATGTCATCCATACATTAGTTCGAAGGGACTGAGATGTGTAGGTCCTCTAGGAGTAGCTCTGATTTTTGCCAGTGCAAGTGGAAGGAGCTGAACCCACGTTTGTCTTAGTTCCATGGTCAGCTTGGTCAGGAGACCCCTTAGGAGCCCGTTTGCCCTTCTACTTTTCCCGAAGATTGGGGCCTGTATGGAACATGTTGATGCCAAGTGATTCCCAGCGTCTCAGAGACCTGCTGGGTAATCTTTGAGATGAAGGTAGGGCCACTGTCAGACTGGAGAGAACTTGGGAGGCCAAACTGGGGATAATGTCAGAGAGCAAGTGAGTAGTGACTACTTCTGCTGTTCCCCTAGTGCAGGGGCTGCTTCACCACCACCTGAGAGGGTATCGACCACAACCAGGAGACATCTTATCTTCTTGTGTGGGGGCATGTGCGTGAAATCAACCTGCCAGCCCTGGCCCAGGAGCTGTCCCTGAAGCTGATGGGCTGTCAATGATGATGGGGCCCCAAGGCCGCCTGGGGGAATATCTGTGAGCATGTGGTGCAGGAGGAATGCACCTGGTGGATTAGAGCAGAGAGGCTAGGATGATGGAAGAGTGGGGACAGGAAACGGTGGAGGAACAAGGGCCAGTGTGGAGAGACTGATGAACAGCCGCTATTACATCTCTTCATTGTCCTTCGGGGAGAACAAACTTATCTTGAATGATCAGCTACCCTTGAGGTCCCTGAACAGCACCTGCTTGTAGGAGGTGGGTCTTTTCCCCTCATTGGTATTGGGGAGCGAGGTTGGGAATGAAAAGAAAAAGGAGTGCATGAGGCTTTGTGGCCTGTGTCAGAGAACGAGCCAGTCCATCCACTTTGGCATTGCCTCTCGCCATGTCTGTATGAGTGGGCTGATGTCCTTTGCAATGGACGATTGCTATTTGAGCTGGGAGATGGGAGCCCTCTAAGAGTTGTAAGATGAGGCATCCGTTAATCATAGGGGGGCCTTTTGTTGAAAGGAAGCCTTTCCTTCCAGATGCCTGCATGATGATGAATGATGTGGAATGCATATTATGAGTCAGTGTAAATAGTGACTCTCATTCTTTGCCAGGGTTTAGGCTCTAATTAGTGCAGAGTTCTGCCTTTTGAGATGTGGTGCCCCCGGGTAGGGGCCGGGCCTCAGTGGTCTCTTGTAAGGAGACCAGCACGTAAGCTGCCCTTCGACTATCCTCCCCATCCAATAGAGAGCTACCATCGACCAGCCACACATGCTCTGAATCTGGGAGAGGGAGTCACTGACATGAGAGGTGTGACTGGCAGGGTTTCCAGTGTCTCTAAGCATGAGTGCTGAGAATCCTGGCATCGGTAGAAGAGGGGCCGGGTGTAGGGATGAGCAGTGCGGCAAGGAGACCTGAGGGTTTTCTAGGAAGGTGATGTGAATTGGGGGTCAAATGGGACAGACAGCAGTGTGAGAGGAGGTCAGTTAGGTGATGTGGACAGTAGATGTTACGTAGTGACTGAGAGGTGACCTGGGAGCAGCTGCAGGCAGGCCACCGGAGTGCTGAGCAAACTTGTGTATAAGGAATGGAAAACCACTCCAGAGGAAATTCCTGTCCAAACTGTTCTCGGGAATTCTCCTCCGTCATAATGCTCCCTAAATAGTGTAAACACAGCAGCCAGCGACTTGGCATGAGAACAGAGAATGGTCTTCACAGCTCAAAGTGGACACAGGTTGCTTTGCTTCACACTGGTTATTTAACCAAGAGGGGCTCAATAAAGAAATGCTGCAAGCTGCATTTTGCAGTCCCGTCTGTGTGAGGCGGAGACCCAAGTAGGTTACCGCAGGTAGGGAAAGCTGGACCGTGGGTGGAGATACTCAATATCCCTTTTCGGAGAGGAAACTGAGGAGCCTGATGGTTGGCTTCTGGGAGGAGGACAGGTCGGGGCTACAAAGGAGGAGGTCATCCACATATCGGAGGAGGGTCAGTCGAGGAGAGATCGCTGCCAGGGCCTGTCCAAAGAAACGGAGGCTGCCCCTGAAGCCCTGGTGGGGAAGCGTCCAGGTGAGCTGTTGGGCCATCCCCTTGTCAGGGTCTTCCCATGTAAAAGCGAGTAAGTCGTGACAGTGTGGGTGGAGGGGGATGGTAAAGAAGGCATCTTTGAGATCGGACCGAGAAGGGGGAAGTAGAGGGGGGCTTTTTGACAGAATGTTGTAGGGGTTCGGGACCACCAGGTGGACAGGATAGATGACATCACTGATTCAACACAGTTCTTGAACCAACTGGTAAAAGCCACTAGGTTTTTGACAGGGGCATAGGGGTGTTGTAAGGGGAGTGTGATGAGAGGGTAGAGGGGTCATTAGAAATGGATCCCAAGCATTTCTGGATTTGGGAAAGGTCTGCCATAGAGAATGGAATGTGGATCTGAACCACACCTTCAACTCCAGCTACTTCCAGTAGGGGGAAGAGAGAAGCCTGGACAGTGGTCTTGGGTGGGATGTGAGCTTCTGGGGGAGAGAAAAGGGAGGGAGGTTTGGGAGAGGGAGGAAGGATGCGAGGGAGGTCCGGTGGGGCAGGCAAATGGAGGAGAGTCCGGGAGCGGTTGGCCCAGGAACTGGGGAGCAGAAGCAGATGGGGGAGAAGAGGGAAGTGGAAAAGATTCACTGGAGATGGAGGAGGGGGAAGTGGGTCTCAGGTCAGGGAGTGCTGTGGCAGGAGCAAGGCCTTAGAGAACTTAGGAGAGGGAAGTATCTTTAGGGGAAGAGGGTTTGTCAGATGAGAAGGGGAAGTTAGGGGAGGCAGACTGTTTTCTGCAGTCACTAGCCAGGAGAATTTGGAAGGTACAAGAGGCCTTGAGAAGAGAGAGCCTAGAGCAGAGGGCAAAGAGGGCAAAGAATGCCTGTGTTGGGGACTTCAGATCACTTGCAGTCGTGTTGGCAGAAATTATCAAGATCAGTGAGGACTTGGAAGACCAAAGAGCCATTTTCAGACCAGCATTAGTTTATACTGTGTTTATATTATGGCCAAGTAGTTTACATTGTGGCCAGGCCGTATTACAGAAAAACATGAGGCATTTAGATCTGAGGTCCTGCGAGAGCCCGAAGGGCTTTAGAGATTGCAACAGACACGCCAGAGGTGTACAGGGGTCAGTTTTTGACCCAGTGATTCCCACGGGGAAAGGACGAAAAGGAGAGTGGTGGGAATCGAAGGCTGGGAGCCAAAACGAGTGCTGGGCCAGACAGTGAGGGGAGTCTCCTCTCAGCTGACACACCCAGAAAGAGAAGAGCCCAAGTCTGCATGGTCCAGGCATCCCTGGACCAGGGAGGGTGACCCAGTCAGGTGTGCGGGGTCTCAGGTAGCACTATGGTTTTCGAGAATCAGAAGTGAGAGAGGTCCCATCAGTGAGTGTGGGCCTGGTCTGCAGAGGAAGAGAGAGTCAGAGGAGGGAGTGGGGGTGAGACTGCTAAGTGGAAGGAGCAGGGAGACAGTGAAACATGGTCAGTCAGCACTTTCCTGAAACTAGTGATGGGTGATTAGCAAGTGGTCCCAGAGAGACCCTGCTGGGCCATCTGCAAACAGGGTTCCGGAGGAGAAGCCCCATCCAGGGCCTGGGCACATCTCTTCCTGGTTTGGGCACCAAGATGTAAGTTGTTGGCCAGTAAAGCCGTGAGGAATCTTAGAGGAAGAGTTTATTTGGGGCTGGTTGCCAGGCGGGACTACACAGAAAAGGGAGCCATGCAGGCTTGTGCGGCCTTGGGAGTTAGATAGGGGCTTATAGAGCTGGGGGGTGAGTGTCCCTTGGAGAAACAGCCTGGAATGCTGAAATGTGCATACAAGGAAGTGAGAGCACTGGCGACCCAGCTGCTGCAGCTGCCGTCTTTGGCCTCTGGATGCCATGGGCAGAGCATAATGGTCAGGGTGACCCCGTGACCCAAGCCAAGGCCAACCCAAAACCACCACCTCTATAGTTCTAATTTTGAATCAAAGCGGAACAACCAAAAACTACAGACTAAATGCCGAAGGAAACATGAAAATGCTATTGTCACATGAGGCAGACAAGAAAGACACTTGCACAAATAGAAAATGGAAAAGATCCCCTCTTCTCCTTGCCCCAGTTATGTTTAGAAGGTTTTCTTAAAAACATTTTCTGTTAACATGCACTCACGTAATAATATTTTTCTAAGTGAAACAGAAACATCATTTAAAACCATGTTATACCTAGTGTGATAAAGATGGACAACTATAGCCTCATAAAATTACACTCAGGGCCCTTGCTGATTGTGAGACTGTGTAGAGATCACGAAGGAGAATGTTTGAGACTCTCTGACCCAGTCCCTAGGCCTGGTCTCAGGGGTCTTGGTGTGGGGAAGGAGGAAGAGGCAGAGTCCTGTGTCCCTGGGTGTGGTTCTCACAGTCTCAGCCCTGGCCTGTGTCTGGTGAGGGCAGGTCACTATTCAGGACACCCCACCCAGCTCACTATCAGTTCTCCCTCTTACTCCTGTGGTTACTGCCTGGTTTCATGCTTGTGCCTCATCCCAGTGCTCACTCCCCACTGGCTGGAGGGTTTCCAGAGAAGCCAATCAGCACCCCCACTGCCCCAGTCCTAAAGGCACCAGGATTCAAATGCTCAGCCTACTCTAGGTGCAGGTGATGAGGCCCCCAACTCTCCTTTGCTGCTCTGGGGGGCCCTGGCCCTGGCAGAGACCTGGGCAGGTGAGTGCGGGTCAGGAGGGAAACAGAAGCTGCTGGTGGAGAAGTAAGGAGTGCCCTGGCAGGGGGGAGGACCCCAGGAAAGGAGGGTCTCTGCCACCTCAGGGCCCTTGTCCCCCTGTGGCCAGTCCTGCCTTGGTCCCTTTCTGTCCCACCCGCCTCTTGCCTCCTCTAGCCCCCCTGAGTCTCTGCCCTTCTTGTCCTGTCACCCCTTATCAATCTAAGGCTTCCCCTGGACCCCCTCTCACCTCCAGGCCCATCACCTTGGGACCTGGGACCACAGGGGAAGAAGGAAGGAGGGTCAGCCCGGGTCTCACCCCTCCCTGCCTGAGGCTCCCACTCCCTGAAGCTATTCTACACTTCATGTCTTTGCTAGGCCTCAGGGAGCCCTGCATCATTTCTGTGAGCTACATGAAGGACACACATTTTGGTTTGACAGTGGCTCTCCAGGTCAAAGGGCAGAACCCTCCTCCCCCACCCCGGGCTCCCTGGCTGGAGCAGGTGGGGCAGGAGGATCAGGAGGAGGAGACACTAAACCAACAGCTCACCACACAGAGGCTCAACTCGCTCCTGAAGGACCTGCACGGCTACTACAACTGTAGGGAGGATAGTGAGCAATGTGGGTCTGGGGCAAGGTCACCGCCCCATCCCAACCCATGGGTGGAATCGCCCCAAGTCTTTGGGTCTGAGCGACACCCTGAGGCTACCGCACCTGCCATGACACTCCACCAGGAAGAGCCTTAAGACCTTAAGGTCTTTCACCCGGGAATTTTTAAAAAATATTTATTTATTTATTCAAGAACTGGGGGAACAGGCCAGAGATGTGGGGATTCATCAAAGCTGTTGAGAGGATTCACCAAAGACAAAGTGTGGACCCGAACAGGCAGAGTGACTAAAGGACACTGCTGAGGGAGCAGCGGGCCAGACAGGAGAGGTCTGCTGTGCCACGTGGGTCAGCTCCTGGCCATGGACTGAACTCCCGCTGTAGGGGCTGAAGATGCTTCATAGTGTGGTGCTTAGCCCCCAGCACCTCCAGGGAGGCCCCAATGTGGGAGATTTTAAGTTTATGTTTATTCAGGGCAGGAGGTCGGGGTGCAGGTGCCCTGACCACAGGGTGTTGACCACAGGACTGGGGTTCAGGGTCTCACACAATCCAGAGGACTTTGGGCTGCGATGTGGGACCTGGCAGGTGCCTCCTCCGCAGGTATGATCAGTTCATCTATGATGGTGCCAATTCCATGGCCCTGAAGGACGACCTGCGCTCCTGGACCAGGAGGTAGGGGCAGCTGAGGAAACTGATATCCCACAGACACTTATCTAGGAGAAGAAGTTATGTGACCCTCCCCTCTACTAATACCAGAACTTGATTTAAAAAAAATTAAGAAGCTGTGAAAACATGGAAAATAAAAAAATAATACAGGAAACAGCCCAAAAATGGAGCCAAAAACTAGATTTTGGTAAGCACTTGGTCTTCCATTATATCCTTTTTTTCAAAATTGAGGAAACTTCTGTATTAATCCATCAACTCCAATTCACAAAATTCAAAAAATAATTTCATATCTGGATGTTATTTTCTACAGGGAAGTGGACACTATTCCTCAGGAAAACACAGAGTCCAGGCAGGGATGGAGCCAGCCAGGCCAACCTCTGCTGGAGCAGGAAAGTCATCAGGAGAGAACACAGGTCCCTGTGGGGATGGTCCTGGTGGGCAGGGCTGGACCAGTCTCCACCTCCCCATATTATGCCAGTGAGGTCACAGGCACATGCAATGCCCTTTGCAGCAGGAGAAACCAGGACATCTTAAAGTCATCACATGTGGATGAGAAAAAGTCAGGTCACTTAGTCCCCAGCACATTGTGAAAGAAAATATCATGAACAAACTCAGGGAATCACATCAGTGTCCACATTCTCCATAGTCCACAGCACCCTCAGGATGTCCACTCACAGCTTCCCCACAACCTGGTCCATCCTCTCTGCCCCAGCCCCTCCCACCAAGGCCTCCAGGGTCTCACCTTCAGGGGCTGAGAGGCACATCAGAGCCCTGGGCCCTGTCGCTGCCTGGGGGAGAACAAAACAGAACCTGGTCAGAGCCATGACAGATGAGCCCACAGGAGGAAATGTGAGTGACTCTCCCATGGGCTCAGGGATAAGGCCCTGGTCCACATTTATCTGCAGCCCGAGTGCAGTTTCCTCCTTTTCCTCCTGTGGGAAGAGATAAGCTGTGAGACCAGGAGAAGTCAGGTCATCAAGTCCTAAAGGAATCCCCAGAGCTGGGCCACAGGGAAGTTCCCAGAAGTGTGACTGAAGACCCAGGGCTGGACCAGGAAATATGAAAAAGGAGATCATGGAGGATTGGACCAATTGCCTCCTGGGCTCTGTCCTCAGAATGGACCTTCCCCTCTGACATCTGCTGGGAATCAGGTCCCCTCACCAGCATTATCAAGGTGAACAATTTGTGATTCATATTCAAAAATCGCTTTACAAAACAGTGATTGTTAGCAATGTGCTCCAATGGGCAACATACATGTGTGTGTGGATGGTACTTCTCACGAACTAGATCGGGCAAGTTCTCCCTGGGACTGAAAATCCACCAGTGAACAAGATCCGCCCCCAAACACATCCATACCTGAGCCTTTTCCTCCTCCACATCACAGCTGCAGCCACCACAGCTCCAAGGAGCACAATTAGAAGGACGCCAGCAATAATGCCCCCGGAGGACTGAGATGGCGGCACTAGAAGGGAGGGAAGGTGATACCTTGAGCCTTAGGCCTCCATCCTTAGCCAGTTGAGGTTCTCCAGAAGGGCTCCTGATTCCTCTGTGCCCACATCACCCTCCTTACCCCATCTCAGGACTTGGGGCTCCAGCAGCCCCTCATGTTGTACGTGGCACGTGTATCTCTGCTCCTCTCCAGAAGGCATCACCACAGCCACCCACTTCTGGAAGGTCTCGTCCCCCCCAGGCCTGGTCTCCACCAGCTCCGTGTCCTCAGTCAGGTCCTCCCCATCTCGCTGCCAGGTCAGGGTGATGTCCGCAGGGTAGAAGCCCAGGGCCCAGCACCTCAGGGTGACATTCTGGTCAGAGTTGAGGTGATGGGTCAGGAGAGCCTTTGGGGCATCTGAGGAGAAGAGTAAGAATATTCACACTTTGGCTTTTTCCTTCAAAGAGACTGAAGCAGCCTCATGCGACCATCCTCAAATGTACAGGGGTTGGAAGAGGAAGCACAAAACCTATAAACCACCCTGGTCTGGGATACTCTCTTACTCCTTAGAAAGGTCCAGAATCAGGGTGACATCACAGGGTAGGAAGATGCAGGTCTCTAAGTAAGAGAATAGATTTATGCTGCTGACTTGGGGACTCAGAAAGTCAGGAGTCAGATTCAAAATGTTATCAGACCAAAAACAAGACAGAGAGAAATGAACGGTTTCCAATATGGGGCCATGTCAAAAGTATCCAGTGAAGGGTGATATCAGGGATGTCCCCCTCTGTGTCAGGAGACTGGATTCCTTATGTGTTCTTCAGAAAAGTAGGACCCTCTGGCCTAGTCTCTCTAGCACAGAACAGGAAATGCAGGGGGACTCCTCCCTCCCTCTCTGACCACGAGGTCATGGAGGATTTGCTTGGCCCCTCTCACCTGTGTGCTGCAGCTTCTCCTTCCCCTTCTCCAGGTAAGAGAGCAGTGACTCCAAGCACTCCCTCTCCAGGTAGTTCCTCAGGTGATCAGCCACTGCTGTAGCCTCCCACTTGCGCAGGGTGATCTGAGCCGCCATGTCAGCTGCAGTCCAGGAGCGCAGGTCCTCGTTCAGGGCGATGTAGTCCTCCCCATCATAGGCAAACTGGCTGTATCCGCGGAGGAGGTGCCCAGTGTGCCCCACATCACAACCTGACATCCTCTGGATCACGTGAGACACTGAGCCCCACCCCTGCGTTACCACAGCTGTCAACCTGCCCACACCCCCACCTCCAGCCCGAAATAAACATAAATCCAAGGGAAAACCCGCTAGGGAATAAAAGTCCCTCAAAAGACCCTCGGGCTTTCCCCGGGTGGAGGGTTCCCTGCGGCCCATTAGCCTTGGGATTTTGCTCCAACACGAAGCCTGGGGTTACCCGCCCTCTTGGGATGGGGGTCTCCACCGCACAGGCGCGCTCGCTCACCACCCTGGCTCTGGTTGTAGTACTGGAGCAACGTGCGCAGATTCACTCTGAAATCCTTTGCCTTGGAACGTGCCTTCTGCGTCTCTTCTTCCCAATACTCAGCCCCCTCCTGCTCCATCCAGGGCGCCCGCGGCTCCATCCTCGGACTCTCCGAGTCGCTGTCGAACCGCACGAACTGCGTGTCGTCCACGTAGCCCACGATGATGAAGCGGGGCTCCCCGAGGCCCGGCCGCGACATTGCAGTTAAGAAATACTTCAGGGAGTGGGAGCCTGGGGCAGGAGGGGAGACAGGGCTGACCCTCCTACACTGTGGCCTTGGGTCTGGGGAGATGGGGCTGGAGGGGAAGAGGGCAAGGGGGCTCCTGAGAGTGAAAAGAGGCAGCAGGGGAAGAAGGGCCTAGACTCAAGGAGCCTGGAGGAAGAGAGGCCTAGAGAGAGAGAAAAAGGGCCTGGACTGAGCCGGTGCAAGGGGGTGCAGTGGGGTGGGAACTGCAGAAAGGAGACTTTACTGGGTCCAGAGCTGGAGCCTGGGTCCCCTCATCTCCTCCTCCTCAGCAGCTGTTTCCCTCCCCACCCCGGCACTCACCTGCCCATGTCTCTGTCAGGGTCAGGGCCCCCCAGAGCAGCAGCAGCAGGGCCAGTGGGCCACTCATGACCCTCACACTCCCGGGCTGAGAGGGTGGGAATCCAGCCCGGTGGGCGGACTGTGTAACTGGAGCCTGGTAATGCTGATTGGCTTCCTGGAGACCCTCCCCGCAATGGGGAGTGAGAACTGGCATGGTCACTTGTATCCAGGCTGGGAGAAGTGAAACTGCAGGAAGAAGCAAATCCAGCCCCAGACACCGCCCTGTGGGCTCAGACCCTGAGAACTCACCAGGGACCAGGAACTTTGCCTACCTCCTCCTCTCTCACCAGTGTCTGTCATACAGTCTCCCAGAGTCCAGGCCTGGGAATGGGTCAGAGTCGCAAACATTTTCCATTTGGAACAGGGTGGTCCCCAGGAAAAGGGGGGGGGGGGGTTTCAATGTTTCTGGCCCCACCCAAGGAAGGGAGAGCTGAGCAGGGAAGAGGGGACATGAGTTGACACTGAGGAGGAAGGAAGCAGGAGGCAGAGCCTGGAGACCTGGAGGAGGCACATGGAGCAGAGACTTGTGAAGAAGCTGCACTTGCTTCTCTGTCCTGGACTAGTGGAAGCAGATGTGGGTGAGAGACTGTGGGCAGGTTAGCGATGGCAACACTGGTGTTGATTTTGCTCTTGTCCTTCCAGACTTGTCTGGCCATATCTGACCCTTTTCTGTGGGTCCCCACCAGAAGGTGCTTAGGCTTGGGACAGCATTTCCCAGCCTCAGTGGCCCTGCTTTGGGTCAACCCTGTTTGGCAGGGATGAGTAACTTCAGGTGCTTGATTTGGAAATTTTGTTCTTTGTCTTTTCTTTGTTGCACACTAAATGTGTTAAAGCTCCTTTCCACTAAAGGTCTTATGTTCTGTCTTGATGCGGTAGATGGCAGAACCTATTTAGAACGGGCAGGGCTCTGGGGTGACCCTGCCCCTAACCTGTAACACTTTCAGTATTTCTGTTTAGTGTTACAAATTAGCAAGACCCCCCCCCAAGTATAATTTTATGTGGTTATAGCTATCAATATTTACCACACAAGGAATAAAAGCATTTTAAAGATGTTTAGAATATTAATTATCCATTGTATGTTAACAGAGTATTTTTTTTAATTTTTTTATTAGTTATATTTGACATCATTTGTAGTCCCCAGGGGGTACCCACCACCATTTCACCCGTGCACCATCACCTCAGTCCCTTG
>JAGFMF010012192.1:329512-345718 GCA_019455555.1 Galemys pyrenaicus | reverse complement strand
TCCCCTCCCTGGCCGGCAGCAGGGATCGAACTCGTGCTGCAGTGGCTGCGGTCTGCTTCATAATGCGTTGCTTAACCCACTGCGCCACCAGGGAGGCCCGATCCGGTCATCTTGTTGGAAGAAGCCAGAGACTGCAGGAGCCATAAGCAACAATCAAGGACAGAAAGTAGTGTTATGCCGAGATCCTTGCGAGACTTGCAAACGAGCCATGCTAGGACAAGAGCTGTACATGGCTCCTGGATGAGGCAGAACACTAAGGAAGAAGATAAAAAGGGAACAGAATGTTGCTAGATATTAGAAGTGGCTAGCTACATGTAGGCAGGCTTGGTACACTATTATGCATCCTTGAACTTCTGGGCTATGCCTCTTGTAACACATCGCATATGCTTGTTAATTGTTCTCGTAGTCAATAAAAAGTCATGAAGAAGTTAGGAGGATTGCTACTTGCCTAGGAGAGCAGTAGCCCTCCATCTCCATGCTTTGACATCCTGTTACTGGTTTCATTCCTGCACCACCACCACGTAAAGAACAGCAATACATCTATTTCTCGGCATTTGGGTTGTCTTTACAGCTTGCCTAAAAATAACAGAAATTTTACAGTAAAGAAAAAGAAAGAAAACACCTCCAACCCTGGTGACTAATGTGGTAACACTTCTCCTTCTGCATCTCTTCCTGTGTGGACCAGGATAGTCGCCCCAGCACAGAGGTGAAGAGGGAGGGAGGGAGGTGGGGTACAGCCTGGGTTCATTGAAATCCTCTCCCTGCTGCACATGGAGGGTTACCCTGGGGAGACGGGAGAGCCCCAAAACCAGAAAGAAACAATAATTTCACCCACTCTAACTTTACACCTTCCCCCAGGAGCTGAGGTGACCCCTGCTCCATCTCTCCCTCCCTTCCTGGACCTCAGACAAAGGCTCAGCTAAGTGACTATTGTGTCTGGGCTAATCCTGACCCTGGGCCAGGCCAGCAGGGCACACGCTCCTCCCTCCCAGCCCCTGTTACTCCCCCAGCTCTGTGCTAGAGAGGAAGTAGCTGCAGCCCACCGAGGAAGTGACCCCTGGGAGACAGAGGGGGTTCAGCAGGGTGGAGCTCCCCAACTCCAAAGGAGATGAGCTTGGAGTGAGCATCAGAGGAGAGAGGGAGCTGCCAGGGGAGCTGCCCCCACAGCCCAGCAGGGGTGGAGCAGGGACCCCCCCCCAGCTCCCCACAGTCTGACCCTGAGGACAGGCCCAGCCCCTCCTGCTCTCCAGACCCTCTGCTGCCTCAGGGCCTGCTCCAAACCTGCTTCTCCCTGGATGTCCTTATCGGGGTGTTGCCTGACACTCGTCACTCTGTGGGGTTTGAGTTCATTTATGCTGGATCTTGACGTGTAATTGTCCTCCCACTGCATAATATGATGTGCCCTGTCTCTCCTGTTACACACACACACAGTCCCCTCTCCTTGGAAACCAGACCCTCACTCAGCACTGGGGTGTACTCTGACCCTCTGTCTCTGGTTCCCCCAGAGCCGCCCTCTCTGCAGTGTCTCTACTCAGCGGTGTCTGAGCAGCCCCAGGAGTCCCTGCACCTCCTGCTTTTGACCTTATGCGAAACCAGCCCCTCATCCTGTGTGACAGTGAGGAGGCGAAGGTGAAGTCCTGAGGTCAGTGATTCATGGAGGAGACAAGTTATTTTCTTTCTCTTGTTTTAAAAGTTTTATTGTTATTCTGGTTTTATATTTAAGGTAACACTCGTTTACACACAGTACATGATTCAAAAAGGTTACACCTCTTCAGATGCAGGTTCCCTCACCACCCCTACTGTTACAGGCATGGAGAGGGGCACCCCAGAACCCCCATACCTGCCCTCTTTAAATGGGTTTTGCCATAGCTGCATTAAGACAAACATATAAGGCCTTTAATGGAATTAGGGAACAATACAGAAAAGACAAAGAATATAATTACTAAGTTAAGCATCTGAAGTTAACCATCTCCTTGAGGGTAAAAGTTTAGCCAAATAGGATTGGCCCAAAGCAAGGCCCAAAAGCCTGCACAATTTTAAAGGACCTTTCTGTAGAGACCCATAGAAAGGGTTGGAAAGAGTCAGACAAATCCAAGAAGAAAAGAGCAAAATTAAAATCAAGATGAAAGCTGCTATTTATTAAGCTCCCCACGGGTCTCTCACCCACATTTGTTCTAACCAGTCCAAGACCAAAAAGCAAGCGCAGTTTCTTCACATGTCCCTCTGCTCCATGTGCCTCCTCCAGGTCTCCTTGTTGCTCTCCATCCTGCTTCCTTCTTCCACCCTTCCTTCTGTCCTCTCTCCAACATCTTCTTATCTCTACTCAGCTCCACCTTACTTAGGGTGCAACTGAGATCCTGAAACTTCCTCTTTTCCTGGGGACTACCCTGTTATACTACTACCAACACACTCATAGCCCTCCACCACACTCCTCTGGACCTCCTTACTCCCCATGCTCAACCCTCTCTGGTAGCCTCAGTTCTGCAGCCAGATGCAAGGATTTGGTTCAGTTTTATCTGTTCCTTTGCTTGGTTTCTGTATATTACACGTATGAATCACGTCATCTAGTATTTGTGGTTCTCCTTCTGATTCATTTCACTTGTCATTTTACTCATTTCCATCCATGTTGTTGTAAATTCAAGATTTCGTCTTTTTCACAGCTGAATAGTATTCCATTGTATATATGCCATAATAGTTCTACTCGTCTATTTTATGCACATATTCTCCATAATTTGTATATTATAAATGTTGTTGAAATGAACATAAGAGTGTCTATATCCCTTGAAATAAGCTTTTGCATTCCTGGATAAATCCAAAGAGTAGAATGCTGTGTCATCCTGCAGATCTACTTTTTAATATTTTGAGGAGACTCCAAACCATTTTCCATAGGGCTAGACTAATTCTCACAATATGAAGTTCCTTTCCCCCCCACACTTTGCCACTTTCTTTCTAATAAATCTCAGCTTCAACTGAATTGAATGCCTGGGATGCCCACATATGGTTCCTCTGGGGTCTCCCCATGTCACTGCAGGCTGCACCACTGCCTGTACAGTCTAAACACCGGGTGTCATCCTTGACCCCTTCTCACAACCCAGCAGTAGGAGACACTGTATAGTCCATGTCTAAATATGCACAGTCCCACCACTTCCTATTATTTCCCTGTCATCCCCAACGAAGCCACCAACTCTCTACCCTGGGACCCACACTGGCTTCCTCCATTTATCCTCCCCCCTCTCACCCTTCGATACTGCACAGCAGCCAGACTGAGACTACTAGAGAGAAGTCCCACAGGTCCATCTCTGTTCAGGTCTTGTCACCCCATGTCTTACTCAAAGAGTCAAACACTCCCAACAGCCTCCAGGACTGGGTGTACACAGATCCCATCTTAATTGGCCTCTGCTCCAGCAGCCAGTCTCCTTGCTCATGTCAGCTACACAGACACGTTCCTGCCTCAGGCATCTGCATTGGAGATTGTCCTGCAAGGACTGAACCTACCTGCACATCCTTGGGGCAACGTGTCCATCAGACTTTTTCTCAAAGTTCACCTTAGTGAGGCCCACACTGGGAAGAAAGCCATCATCCCTGTCCCCACGCTCTGACTCTGGGTCACCGTCCCACAGCCCTTACCCACTTCTACCCAGACACGTCCTTGTTTACTGCCATAGTCTCCAGTGTCCCCTCCCCACCAGGACACACGCTCCAAAGGCCAGCAAGTGGGCTGCGCTTAGTTCACTGAGGTTTCCTAGAAGCAAAAACAGCCTGTCATACATCTGGTGTAAAAACTGCTAGTTGAATGATCAGCGTAGCATACCTCCCGTTCTAGAGACAGTGTCTTAGTGTCTCTACTGACATGGTACATCACACAGGTGTCTTTTCTCTTTTGAAAAGAGACTCCTAGGTTGTTGGGTTTTTTCAAGATTGATTTATTTATGCATACAAGAATTGGGCTACAGGCAAGATGCATGGAGGGGGTCGAGAGGATTCACGAGAGTCAAAGTGGGGAGCAGAACAGGCAGATCGACTGAAATACACTGTTGAGGGGAGCAGAGGAGAGACAGGTGAGGTCTGCTACACCATGAGGGTCACCTCTCTGGCTGGGGATTGAACTCAGGCCATAGAGGCGATAGCATTGAGACTTAACCCCCAGGCCACCAGGAAGCCCAATTCCTAGGTTTATGGATCCTATTTTTCAGCCAACTATGAAAGTAACTGACTCCATTAATCTATGGGTCTCGATTAGCACCAGCTCTCGGGCTCTTACACTTAAGGGCAGGGCTACAGGGAGAAGCTGCAGAGAAAATAGAAATCCATCAAGAACTTACCTAAGATGAGAAATTATCAATCCTCCTCACTAGTAATACCGGGATTTTGTTCTTTAAAAAATATTTGGGGGCCTCCCCAGTGGCACAATGGGTTGAGCATCACAGTGTGAAGCATCCACAGCTACTGCAGCGTGAGCTCGATCCCCGGCCAAGGAGGGGACCCACATGGCACAGCAGACCTCTCCTGCCTCACCTGCTGCTCCCCTCAGCAGTGTACATCAGTTTATCTGTCTGTTCTGCTCCCTGCTCTGTCTCTGGTGAATCCTCTCACCTCCTGCACCTCTGGCCTGTACCTCAGCTCTTGTATGCATAAATAAATCTTTAAAAATAAAAAAATAAGATATGGGAAAGATAAAAAGAATAATATAGAAAACCATCCTAAAATGAAGCCAAAAATTAGCTGAGTCTGGAAATTCACCTCAACAGCCTCCTGTGTGCAGGGGCCACCCTGGGCCTTGCGGGAATAACACCAAATACTTCCTACTGCTGTCAGGGACACCCAGAGGTCGAGAGGCCTGATCTCTGCACATGAAAAAGAACAGACATAAAAAATAAAACCAAAAAAGTAAATATAAATACATAGAAATCTGAGGGTAGAAGGCTAGACCCTGAGCTGAGCCTAGGCTGGCCCAGCCACACACGCACTCCCTCCCAGATGTGACAGCACAAGGGCAGGTGGTGTCTGAGTCCCTTTAATCCTGGGTCCTTCTGGGACAGTGCTACTGAAGGACAAGGACAAAGGAGCAAAAAGATGACCCTGAGGAGTGACCACGTCAGAGCCCACGATGCACTGAGTACTGGCTGGACACAGGCCCGTCCCCTTCGGCTCCTCACAGCCTCTCCTGCCCCCACCTGCACTGATTCAGCACAGCAAACACGTGATTCTGGAAGGTCTTCCATTTATATCATCTCAAATTTTAGGAATCATTTTTATGAGCCCATCAAACCCAGAGGGCAAGTTTAGAAAGATTAATTTCAGTACTCAATTATTTCAAGAAGGATTAATAAATATTTCAAGTTACTATTCTTGATGAAAACACAAAGATGAGTAGACACAGCCTAGCCCGCCTCTGCTGGAGCAGCAAAGACATCAGGAGAAAACACAGGTCCGTGTGGGGAGGTTCCTGATGGGCAGGGCTGGGCCAGTCTCCCACCTCCTCACATTATCTAATATGAACATAGACACATTCAGTTGTCTTTTGCAGCAAGGGAAACCAGAGGATCTTGAAGTCACAAAGTGGGGGTGAGAAGAAATCTTCCATCACTTAGTCCCCACAAGGCAACTGTCTCACACTGTGAAATAAAACATGAACAAATTCAAGGAATCACATCAGTGTCCACATTCTCAAGAGTCCACAGCATCCTCAGAATGTCCCACTCACAGCTTCCCCATAACCTGGTCCATCCTCTCTGTCCCAGCCCCTCCCACCCAGGCCTCCAGGGTCTCACCTTTAGGGGCTGAGAGGCACATCAGAGCCCTGGGCACTGTCACTGCCTGGGGGAGAAGAGAAAAGAACCTGGTCAGAGCCATGAGAGATGAGACCACAGGAGGGACTGATAAGCATGATACCCCCAGGGGCTCCATCTACACTGTCCCCAAGGACTCAGAATCAAATCCCTGATCCATACTTACCTGCAGCTGGAGTGCAGCTTCTTCTTTTTTCATCTGTGGGAAGAAACATCATGTGAGACCAGGGAGGAGTCAGGCCATGGAGTCCTAAAGGAACCCCCTAGTCCTACACCACAAAGAAGTATCCAGAACTGCAACTTGACACTAGGGCAGGACTGGGAAATATTAAGAAAGGACATGAGGGGGACTGGACTTACTGACTTCTGGGGTCTGTCCTGAGCAGGGACCTTCCCCTCTGCCATTTGCTGGAATCAGGGCCCCATCATCAGAATTACCAGGATGAACAATGTGTGATTTATTTTTAAAAATGCTTTACAAAAGAGTATTAGCAGTCAGCTCCAGACTGGACAACACAATGTGTTGATGGTATTTCCCATTACCAGGTAGGGGAAGTTCTCCCTGGGACTTCAAAGCCCCCAGTGGACAAGATCCCCCACCCCCTACCCTACCTGAGCGCTTCTTCCTCCACTTCACAGCTGCAGCCACCACAGCACCAGTGAGCACAGCAACAAGGAGAACCAGCCCAGCAATGATGCCCGCGGTGGGGATGGAGGACTGAGGAGGGGGCACTGGAAGGGAAGGGAAGGTGAGACCCAGGCCTCATCCTGACTCTCTGAAGGTTTCCAGAAGGGCTCCTGATTCCCCTGAGCAGAGCCTCTCTGCCCAACCACTCTCCTTACCCCATCTCAGGACTCGGGGCTCCAGCAGCCCCTTATGCTGCACATGGCACGTGTAGTTCTGCTCCTCTCCAGAAGGCACTACCACAGCTGCCCACTTCTGGAAGGTTCCATCCCCTGCAGGCCTGGTCTCCAACATGTCTTGAGTCAGGTTCTCCCCATCTCGCCGCCAGGTCAGGGTGAT
This sequence comes from Galemys pyrenaicus, assembly GCA_019455555.1. Lineage (NCBI taxonomy): Eukaryota > Metazoa > Chordata > Mammalia > Eulipotyphla > Talpidae > Galemys > Galemys pyrenaicus. The sequence goes on along the minus strand of JAGFMF010012192.1, from coordinate 338,905 downwards.
GTCCGCAGGGTAGAAGCCCAGGGCCCAGCACCTCAGGGTGACATTCTGGTCAGAGATGGGGTCGAGGGTCACATGTGTCTCTGGGGGATCTGAGGAAAAACATCAGAAAATACAGCAACTTTATACATGTTTTGGGTCACTGAAGTAGACTCAGAAGAATGGGCAGGGTAGCTGAGATGAGGGAAGGGAGCACAAAACCCAGATCTAACTTGGACACAGGAATCAGGAATAATTCCCATTATTTGGAAATTTCTAGCATTAGAATGAGACAGTCCAGGGTAGGAGGTCAGGTCTCTGATGGGGAGAAAAGGGATTCTAATCCTGAGTTAGCACAAGGCCAGGGACTCAGAAAAGCTGGACTCAGGCCCCAAATACCTGGGCAGAGAACAAGGCCTGGCAGAGAAAGGCCCCAGGACCCCCCAGAGCTGCTGCCAGAGGCAAAGGGAACCCCCAGATCAGTTATTTCAGGGCTGGCTCCCCCTCCTCCCCAGACAGACTGGATCCCTCAGTGTCTACAGAGAAAGGTGGTCACTCTGGCCAAGTCCATCTCTAGTGCCCAATTGGAACACTACCCCTTAGCCCCCCTCACCTGCGCGCTGGAGCGTCTCCTTCCCCTTCTCCAGGTATCTGAGCAGAGACTCCACACACCTGCCCTCCAGGTAGCTCCTCCTGCGCTCCGCCGCTCCAGCCGCCTCCCACTTGCGCTGGGTGATCTGAGCCGCCGTGTCCGCCGCGGTCCAGGAGCTCCGGTCCTCGTTCAGGGCGATGTAGTCCTCCCCATCATAGGCGAACTGACTGTACCCGCGCAGGAGGCGCCCGTCGGGCCCCACGTCGCAGCCAGACATCCACTGAAAGGTGTGAGACCCTGTCCCCAGCCCCGAGTCAGCCCGACCATTCAGCTCCTCCCGGAGACCACACTTTTGGGTGAGAGGCCTGTGGGCCCTTAATGACCATAATCACACACCCCTAAACTGGCAAGAAAACCTGAGCCCATCCCCGCGGGGCTTCCTAGCTGGTGGGGTCTGTAGGGGGACCTTGGGCAGATGCTGAGACCCAGAAACTTGAGACAACCTTTGGGGACCAGAGAACTGAACCTGGCCATGGGCCTGAGTAGCTCACCCTCCTCGCTCTGGTTGTAGTAGAGGCGCAGGTTGATCAGACCCTCTCGGAAAGTCTGTGCGGTGTCCTTGTAGGTCCTGGTGTTCTCCTCCTGATACTCCTGCCCCAGCTGCTCCGCCCAGGGCACCCGTGGTTCCTCTCTGGGATTCGCTGTGTTACTATCCAACTGCACGAACTGTGTGTCGTCCCGTAGCCCATGGTGATGAAGCGGGACTCCCCGAGGCCGGGCCAGGACACCCCAGTGTAGAAGTACCTCAGGGAGTGGCAGCCTGGGGTGCAGAGGGGAGACCCTGGATGACCCTTCTCCCTGCACACCAGCCCAGAGACTTATGGTGATGGGACCAGGACCAGGGAGGGCTCTGGTGAGTCATAAAAGGAGTTTGAAAAGAGATGGGGGAACTGCATAAGAAAGGAAGAGAATGGTGGGGGTGGAATGGGGAGGGCAGGGGCAGGATGTAGAGGGGCAAGGTCTTTGAGCCCCAATTGATGGCAAAGCGCCCAGGCAGTCCCCTCACACTCTTCCTCCACAGAGGGGCGTTTTCTCCCCATTCCACACTCACCTTCAGAGGCCTCAGGCAGGACAAGGACCCACTGGAGCAACAGGAGGAGGCTTCTGAGCCCCATTAGGGGAAGATTCTCTTCCTGGAAAATTAAGGGTTAAACCTTGGGGAGGGAGAACCAGCAGGTGAAGGCTCCTTGCAGGCAGGAAGGAAGAGGAGGGTCAGAAGAGAAGGGGCCATCAGTGTGTGTGGGGGAGGGGGACAGCAGGGAGGTTGAGAGGCTGGGTAAAGGGGACAGAGGGAAGGGGTGGGCAGTTAGGATGGCAGCAGGAGGGGGAAGGAGAGAGGGAAATGCAGCAGGGAGGGGAAGGGCAGCAGCTGGGGGGTGGGGCAGCAGGGAGAGGCGGGGCAATAGGGAAAGGGAGGGCAGAAGTGGGTTTGGGCCAGGCAGGTAAGACATGAGAAGGGGAGGGGTGGAGTGTAGGAGAGGGTAGACATGCAAGATCAGGAAAGACTGAGAGACTTGGGGGCCTGCCTGGTGGCACAAGGGGTTAAGCACTGCACCATAAAGCATCCAGAGTTCACTCCCCAGCCAGGAGGTGACCCACAGGGCCCAGCAGACCTCTCCTGCCTTGATCTCTGCTCCCCTCAGCAGTGTATTTCACACTGTTCTGCTCCCCACTCTCTTTCCCTCTATGGAATCCTCTCATCCCCACACCTCTGGGCTGTACCTCAGCTCTTGTACACATAGATAAATCAATCTTGAAAAACAAAAGACTGACAGACCTGAAAGGCAGGGGTGTTGCTGAGCAGCAGGACACAACTTCTACTGCTTAAATAAGATCAAAATGTATTTATTAACATAAATACATTAAATTAAATCAACTGATCAGGAGGGCTTGCAACCAACCCAGTCCAGCCCCACTTCTTCAAGATTCACACCAGAAGGTCACAGCCCTCTTGAGAGGGTCCAAGACACCCAGGGGACCTCTCAGACTCCTGGAAAGGCCCAGGCTCCTGCCCACCAGGACCCGTAGAGCCCCCTCACCAGTGCCGCTGGCCAGCGAGGGCCCAGGAAAGCCAGAAGCAGAACAGAGAAAGCTCCATCCTGAACCCGCAGCCTGCAATGCCCCACAGCAGTGACCTCGGCAACATGGCAGAGGAGGCAACTGTTGATTTAAAGGTCTGGAGCCATAGGTGGAAGCAGAGTGAAAGTCAGGGAGGGAGCAGGGGGAGGGAGCAGGCAAAGGCCACCATGATCGCCCCCCCTCCCCCCCAGGTAGTGAGGGAGCACAGCCCCTCAGCCAGGAGGAGGGAATAAAAAGGCCCTACTGTGTCTGGAGGAGGCAGCAGCTCAGGCACATAAGTGAGGCAAGGCGACTAAGATGGGAGATAATAAGAAATGAATGACAGAGTGACAGAAACAAGCTTTATGACCAGAAAAAACCACAGGAAACAAAAGAAACCACAGCTTGGAGGGTGGCTTTGTTACTCAGTTACTGCGGGTTCCCCTATGTTGGGCTTTTGCCTCATGGCATAGTTAAGGTGGCCGCCATCATCTCCCCCCTTTTTGTTTTTAGCCTGAAGTTGTAATAATTTTAATTCGACTTTTGTCTATCTGACTCCCCTGCGGAGCAGTTTGATGAGGACTGGAAATAAAAACAAAAGAGAAACAATAATTAGCAGGGATATGCCAATGTTAATAAAGGATGGGAACCAGGCAGTTTTTGTAGTATATTGTTGTAATGCGGCCAAAAATAAGGTAGCGACCTCAGAGGGATAAGAGGAAGAGACATGAGCCAAACTAATTGCCTTAATGCTCTCTTGGAGAGAACCTAAATCAAAGGAGACATCGTTATTGTTCCAAACACCTAATAAATGATTCTTAACATTATTCCATGGGATGGATGAGGAATTATAGAGATGGGGAGTCACACAAATCCACTTATATTCAGAGTGACAACGGGTGGTTAGGTGAGTTTTAATGTGTTGAATTTGGTTATCAATGTACAAAAGAGTTTCTTCAAGGGCATTCAGCCTAGCCTCAAATTTTCTGTCAATTCTTTCCCTTAAGATAAGGACATGAGACACATTACGTGAGAGATTATCCACATGATTTGCAGTGTGGATCTGTTTAACCAGGGCCGTGGTGGACACAGCAAAGTAACCAATGATAGTTATAAGCACTGTGATTCCCATAAACAAAGCAGCAACAAATCTCTTGGAGTAACTTAATTGTTTTCCTATTATTTGAAGAGCATAAACACCAGAATCATCATACCATGGTTCTTTTAAATGAACTGGAAGTACAACATAAAAGTGACTGATGTGGCTGTAGGAGAAATACAGTTAGTCAGGGTACAACCAGAGCATGTAACTGAATCAGGTGGTTCGGTTCCCAGAAGGGTGGAGGAAGAGCAGAGGTTGAGCCTTCTGTCCGGTGATCTCATAGGCCGAGCTGTCCCAGCAGAGGCACCAACTCGCTGACAGTTTGCAGGGGAGGAGAGGACCGGTAATGCAGAGGTGATGGTGACAGAGATCTGCATGTAGGGTAGGGAGGTGGTGGAATTATTTCTGCCACGATGGTGAATGATCCTGTCAGGAATCCAAATAGGGGAACTTGCGTCCTGTGGAAAACAAAAGCATAGCCTCTCCCACAAGTTAACAGCACATGGGGCCCTTTTCAGGATCTGGTGAGAAGATATTTTTACGTAACTAAAGGCTTTGAATGATACAAATCAGGTTGCCAATGTTTTACAATTAATGAGAGCTTATTTATAATTTGAATAATTAATAGCAAACAAAACATGATTTAATACATGGTGGGCTGCGCTATATTTAGATTTTGATTGTTGAAGTTTTAGAACTTGAGCCTTTAGCATTTGATGAGATCTCTCCACATGGCTTGATCCTGGGGATTATAAAGAATTTCGGTGGTATAGGATATTTTAGAACAAGAGCAAAAAAAAGTTTTATTATTATTTATTATTATTATATATATATTTAATGCAACAGACATATATTCTGGTATATTGTCTGTTTTAATAGTCTTGGGCTTATCAGCATAGGCAAAGCAGAACATTAAATGTTGAGACACATCTTTAAATGCTTCTCCTGTCCTAGCTGTATAGCCATAATTAAATGAGAAAAGGTATCAAGTGATAACATGAGCAAAAATAAGTTTTCCAAAGCTAAGAACATGTGTTACTTCTATTTTCCAGAGGTCATTAGGAATTAACCTTCTAGGACTTACTCCCATTTGGAGGGAGGGTTTGGTGGTGGGACAAAGGAAGAATTTTCTAACAATATCTCTGGCAGCTTCTTGAGTTAAATAGAACTGTTTTAGCAGAGAAGCAGCATTTTGGTGATGAAGTGCATGGTCTATGATGGCCTCCTGTACAGTAAATACAGCATCACGAGTTAACAAATCAGTCAATTTATTTTCTAAGGCTAGAGGTCTTGCCAAATTAGAGTGACCACACATGTGTCTCACATATACTTTTTGAGTTTTTAGTCTAGTCAGCGCCTGGAGTTCTGACAATTTTTGAGCTATCGGGTCTTAGTGTCAGCAACAATAGCAATTTCAATATCAGGAAACAATCTAGGAATATATTGAGAATCAGTAAAAAGATTAAAAGGTTGATCCCGCAAGATTTTGAAAACCTCAATAACAGCCGCTAGTTCAGTCTTTTGGGCTGACGTCTCATTGGTTTGAACAACAGCTTGTTTATCATTAATAATATAGGCAGCTCTTCCATTTGATGAAGTCTGTAAACACCAAAGCAGTTGGATGAGGCAGTGGTGAAGAGCATATAATATTAGGAAAAATGAATTTTTGTTCTTTTAAAAAGTGTAACAAGGGGTTAGCGAGTAAATGATGTTTAATATCTCCAGTAAAGGATTGAATTATCTGCCAATCATCATCAAATTGGAGCAAAGTATCAAGCTGTCCCTTTTTGTTTGGTATTATAAATATGAAACTCTCGTTCAAAAGTTCAACACTCCTTTTTATGCCTTTAACAATTACCAGAGTCACAAGTGAGGTATAAGCACAACAACCCCTTTTTTGCACAACTGGGAGGTGACACTATTCTAAAAGGCCTTCCTGCCACAGCACCCCCGGTAGGAGTATGGGCAAGAGGCAGCACTATGAAATCCTATGGCTTGGCATAATCTAATCTTAACAATTGTTTGTTGATAGCATCAGCAATCATATCAAGAGCCTTTTAGGCATCAGCAATTAATCGCCTAGATGACTTAGGGTAGGAATCACCTCTTAAGATATAAAATAAAGTTTACTGGAACTGAGCTTTAAATAGGTTGAATCAAGTTTATGTCTCCCAACAATTTTTGGAAATCATTTAACATTTTTAAAGAGTCAATTCTTAGTTGTAAGCGTTGGGGAGATATGGACAATGTGTGGACAATGTGTCCCAAGCAATTTATGGGTGGACTGGTCTGAAATTTTTTCAGGCGCAATTACAAGTCCAAAGTTTTGCAAAGAAGCTGTTAAATCGTTTAATGCCTGATGTAACAAAGCAAATTGTGAATGACTAATTAATATATCATCCATATAATGAATGCAATATATTTGAGGATAGGTTTTTCTAAATTTTTGTAAGGCAATGTCCACAAATTTTTGACATAAAGTTGGGCTATTTTCCATTCCTTGAGGCAGCACTATCCACTGAAATCTTTGATAAAATCATTTTAAATTAGTAGAAGGAACACTGAGAGCAAACCTCTTACAATCCTATAACGCCCAAAGAATGGTGAAAAAACAAACCTGCAACTCTATAACTGTCAGTCCTAAATAAGTTGCACAAACGAATTTATAAACTCCAGACCACCAGTGTTCCAAAACCACAAATCCAATAATATAGTTGTTAAAAAGCAAATCATTAAAAACTAAAAGTAAAGTCAATCAGCCAGGCTGGCTATAAAACCAAGAAGGTGAGCCTTGAGCCTTGAGCTCTCTTTTCCCTTAAAACCATCTCACTCAACCCGGAATCAGCTCTCAATGCGCCACCACATTCCAATTCAAGAAATCTAGTAAAATATTTGCCAATTTGTATCCTTCTCTTTCCCTTAATATTATCACTATTTTATTCCGCATAAATAAAATAAAATAAAATAAAACCCTTTAATAACAACTTTTGTCACGTATGCTTAAATTAAAACTTATAAAAATCTTCTTTCTAAGCACATGGGGTAAAAACTCAATAAAAAAAACATTTTATATTAAAGTTACTCTGTAACATAATCATGACGTTATCTTCCTCTGGGACTGCCATCTCCTGTGGTTATAAACTTTCCATATATTAACATTAATAACCTTTCAAATCATGTAACAATTTCCATTTACCAAATTTTTTTGATGACAAAAAACCTGGAATATTCCAAGGACTACTTATTGGTTCTAAATGGCCTTTACTTAGCTGTTTTTGCATTAATTCTGTTACAGCCTGAATTTTTTTCTTTTTCTTTTTCTTTTTTTTTTTGAATAAAAACATTTAAACACAGAATAAAGAAACTTTAAGGCATGCTGCTTTGAATTATATCATTAGATTTGAACTAGTTTTTATTGACCAAAAATTTTGGATCGCGACTCCAAAATTTGTTTTTACTAGAACTTATAAAGGCGCCATTTATGATAAACTCTCCGGAGGAAAAGATAAAGACAGACAGACAAACAGACAGACACAGAGATTTCTTGATATTCATTTACATTTTTTGGCCATGTGTATTAATTTTAAAAGATCTATGTTACTAATATTTCTGAAGACACTATTTGTAAAAGAGGTTTTATAAAATACTTTAATCGATCTTGCCTTTTAACATACTATAATTTTTAGTTTAAACTTGTTACTTTTTATTTACCAGCTTTGTAAAATATACATTATTCTATCAAGGAAGTTTTAAAATCTGAGATTTGGGATTTACTTTAAAAAACTCATATTTTACTTTACATATTTTTACCAAATTAGTTAATTTTAAGAAACTCAACCTTTAACCTTTAAAAGACCCAATAAGCAATTTTAGAAGATTTTAGTCTAATAAGCATTTTATAGAGGACACAGGGGAATAATTTTTTCTTTTTTTTTAACCTGTAGAACAGACCAAAACAGTATCAAGGTGGACAAAAGGATAGTCCAGTCCCCCACAGCAGGAAGACGGCAGAGACATGCCAGTGATCTCAACTCTGGAGCAAAAGGTCCAGGCAGCTGCTTGCTGAGACCAGGGGCAGCCCCTAACCAGCCAGCTACAGTGGGTTAATATGCCCTGATATGAAATTTTCAGTCTCATGTAATCAAATTAAACCCATTTTTCATAACCTTAGTAATAATTGTTAATAAACTTTAAATAACAAAGGCAAACTGCAAAACTTTCATGTCAAGGACTCTAGATTTTGTTTTAATTTTTCTTTTTTTCTATTTTTTTAAATAAATAACTAAAAAAGACTCGAAACATAGTTCCCTCCAATTTCTTTTATAAACCATTATACTATCAATTGCTTAAAATCTGCTGGAAACAGTGGTCTCATTTTTGGGTCTCAGCTGCACCCATATTACGGTGGCACAGGAGGCAGGGGAGGACAAGCCCTGGCTGAGTTATGACTTGGCTCCTCTGGACTTACAAAAACTTTATCTTTACTAGACTCTGAGGATAAGTCCTCCACTCCCTGCAAAGGTGTAATTGTTTCAGCATTTTGGCCCCCAATTTGTCGTTGACCACTGTGAGGCCCATGATGGAAATAATAAAGCCTCATCTCATCTTTTACTTGATTCCAGGTATTAACATCTAAACTTCCTTCCTGAGAGAACCAAGGAGAACTTGTTTCTACAAAGATTAGAAAGCTAACTAACCCCAAAAGCAATTGTTTAATAATATCAATAGTCACCTCTCTTTCAACTCAATATGGCTCATGACCTGTCTCCCTAGGTCGCTTCTCAAAGTTCTGAGGATTACTGCTCCACTTACTCTGCCTATCTCTACAGAGGGGTCTGCGGCACCCTTGAGCAGAAGCCTATCCGTTCCCGAAGTACAGAATGAGAGGGGGGTTTACCTTGTGGGGTCCCTGTTTGGGCGCCAGATGCCGAAGGCCAGCTACGACAGAAAACAAGGTCCCCAAAGGATGGAACGGCATCGGCAAGGGAGGGGGGTCCAGGGTTACAAAACTCAAGTCGGGGTTTGGTGTGTCTCTCTGCTCCTCAGTCTCAGCAGGCTTTTATTTTATACATTACAAGCAGGCAGTGGGATTACATCAGCGTGTGCATAGAGCAGGAAGTTAACAAAAATCACATTTTTTCAAGAACAGCTTGGGGTCCCGCGCCCTCCATTCAGGTTTTATGACACATACCATTTTGAAGTAAAGTTTACATCCAAAACATGTTCTTAACGATATCTTAATCCACACGGTTACTGATCAATGTTAAAGAGGACAAAGCAACTTTGTGCAAATACAAATAAATATTTTGTTTACTCTGGGTGGATTATAGACTATCAGTCACAATGTCTAAGATCAAACTAGTGTCAATACTTAAGAAGCTACAGGCCCTCAATCACAGGGAAATACTAAGTCTTAGTTACCTCTAAACCTAACATTTAGTCTTTCAAGGGAATCACTAACTACATCCTAAAACTAATTAGGGAGTTTTTTCTATGTATGATCTTAACTTAAGTAGAACAAAGGCAAAAGGAAGAGGAGGAGGGTAGGAAGAGTGTATGTGACTCCTTTATCACCTGGGATGATGCAGAGCCTTCCACAATGGGC
>JAGFMF010012192.1:291367-309853 GCA_019455555.1 Galemys pyrenaicus | reverse complement strand
GAAGAGCTCCAGCAGAGGAAGAGGAGAAGATAGCTCCAGCCTTCGAAGGAAGGAGGGAAGCCTCCAGCCGTCGCCCTCCGAGGAGAGAGAGAGAGACTGAGTCTCGGTCCTGGGTGTGACACTGACTGCAAGGAGCACCAAAGGCCCTGAGTCTGGTGTCTCAAAGAGCTGTCTGTTGGTGACATAAACCAACAACTCACAAGAGCTGTAACACTTGGTGTCCACTGGAACACCGCCTCAGCAGGCCCGTAGTGGTCATTGTTCCTGGACAGTGCTGCCTAAAACTGGGGACCGGTGACTGCCAATGCTGATGCTGTCTGGATGAAGCAGCCAGCCTCTTGTGGATACATAAGCTCCCTCATTTCCCCCAGTTTGTAAATAAACCCCATGACTGTTGTTGGTGTAGCCTGTAGTCCCTTGCAATTGTGCGCGCGGGTGAGAACCCACAGACAGTGACCTATATCGGGCACTGTCCTCTGATAGGCTATAGCCCCTGTTGCTATAGCCTTTGACTCTGGTTTGTGGCCTTTTGGCCTTTGGGGGCCTTTTTGGGGCCTCTGACCCCTGTCTCGGTCAGAGCGTCCTCCTCCCCTGCAGGTGGCCCCTGTTTCAGTACCTCCCACTGACCAGCAAGACAAACTACTGAGACCCCCCACAGCAGGACAAGAAAACTCACCCCCCACTCCCTACCCTACCTGAGCGCTTCTTCCTCCACCTCACAGCTGCAGCCACCGCAGCTCCAAGGAGAACCAGCCCAGCAATGATGCCCGCGGTGGGGCTGGAGGACTGAGGAGGGGGAACTGGAAGAGAAGGGGAGGGAGACCCTGAGCCCCAGGCCTCATCCTGACCCTCTGAAGGTTTCCAGAAGGGCCTCTGATTCCCCTGAGCAGAGCCCTGTGCCCACACCCCCCTCCTTACCCCATCTCAGGACTTGGGGCTCCAGCAGCCCCTCATGCTGCACATGGCACGTGTAGCTCTGCTCCTCTCCAGAAGACACCACCACAGCCACCCACTTCTGGAACGTTCCATCCCCACCAGGCCTGGTCTCCACCAGCTCTGTGTCCTGGGTCAGGTCCTCCCCATCTCGCTGCCAGGTCAAGGTGATGTCCGCAGGGTAGAAGCCCAGGGCCCAGCACCTCAGGACGACCTTCTGATCAGAGGTGGGTCACGTGTGTGTTTGGGGCATCTGAGGAGAAGGGTGAGAACATCCACACTTTGGGTTTTTCCCTCATGGACCCAGAAAAACCTTATATGACCAACCTCAGAATGGACAGGGCAATGAGTTTGAAAAAAGCAAGCACAAATTCTAGAAACCAGCCTGGTCGTGGAGTCTGGGATAACCTCTTATTCCTTAGAAAGTTCTAGAATTTGGGCAAGCGCTCTGGATAGGAGGACGCAGTTCTCCAAGGAGGAGAGGTCACAGTTTTACTCCTGACCTGAGGACTCAGAAAAGCAGGAGTCAGCAGAAAAATGTCCTCCGACCAGTAACAAGTCCTTGAGAGAGAAACTGATAGTTCCCCAATGACTGCCGGGTCTAAAGGATCCGGGATGATTTCAGGGCTGGTCCCCCTCAGACTCAGGAGAGACTGGATTCCTTAACTGTTCTGAGGAAAAGTAGGGTCCTCTGGGCCAGTCTCTCTAGAGCGGGCCAGCAAATCCAGGGGACTCCTCCCTCACTGACCAGAAAGAGGGCGCTGTTGTGTCATTATTCCTTTTTCCCGTGGGGTGCCAGTCTGAGGGAGACTGGGAGACCTTGCAGCCCTCTTACCAGCGCGTTGCAGCGCCTCCTTCCCATTCTCCAGGTACTTGTGAAGCGACTCCGCGCACCTGTCCTCCAGGTAGTTCCTCCGGAGCTCCGCCTCTCCTGCCGCCTCCCACTTGCGCCGGGTGATCTGAGCCACCGTGTCCGCTGCGGTCCAGGAGCGCAGGTCCTCGTTCAGGGCCATGTAGTCCGCGCCATCGTAGGCGAACTGATCATACCCGCGGAGGAAGCGCCCATCGGGCCCCACTTCGCAGCCAAACATCCTCTGGAGCGTGTGAGACCCTGAGCCCCAGCGTCAGCACCCCATCACCCCGCCCGCGGCCCGACATCTCGCCGGGAATAAACCTAAACTGAAAATGAAACCTCACGGGGTGAGAGCCCCGCGGGCTCTTCTGGGATCGAAGGTCCGAGCGGGACCACCATCATCGGGTGTAGCTCAGAACCGAAGGCTGTTCCCCCCAAACCCGTCCGTGGGGATGGAGGTCGTGACCTGACCCCGGACCGCCTCACTCACCGGCCTCGCTCTGGTTGTAGTAGCCGCGCAGGTTGTTCAGGCTGTCTCGGTACACCGGTATGTTGTTCCAGGCGGTCTGCGTCTCCCGCTCCCAGTACTCCGGCCCCTCCTGCTGGATCCACCGAGCCCGCGGCTCCTTCTTCTGACCCGGCGCGTCGCTGTCGAACCGCACGAACTGCGTGTCGTCCACGTAGCCCACGATGATGAAGCGGGGCTCCCCGAGGCCGGGCCGGGACATCGCGGTGTCGAAATACCGCAGGGAGTGGGAGCCTGGGGGCGGGAGGGGAGACCCGGCTCACTCTCCTCCCGGTGCCCCGCGCCCCGGTGCCGGGTCCTGGGGAAATGGGGCGGGAGGGTAGGAAGGCGGGGCTTGAAAGAGATTGAGATTGAAATGGGGCTAGGAATGAGAAATGCTGAGACTCAGAGGGGCAAGAGGAGGCTGGAGCCTGGGAGGGGCAGAAAGGGGGACCCGGACAGGGTGGGGTCAAGTGAGACTACAGGGCCAGCAGCGGTGGGGGAGATGTGCCCTTCCGGGGTCCTGTGCCTCAGTCGGGGCTCCTCAAGTTCCTCCTTCCTCGGTGGCCTTTTCCCTTAGGAGCCCGCACTCACCGGCCCTGGTATCCGTCAGGGCCAGGGCCCCTGAGAGCAGCAGCAGGAGGGGTAGGGGCCTCATGGCCAGAGCTCTTGGGGTCTGGGGAGAAGCCTTGTCCCGGAGGGTGGGTGGAGACTTTGTAACTGGGAGCTGATTGGCTTCTCTGGAAACCCTCAGGCAAAGAGGACTGAGAATTGACATTGAGCCACCAGTATCCGGGAAGGAGGATCAGACACAGCTGAGAGAAGTGGAACTGGGGAGGTGGGGAGTCCGCAGGAGTAACTTCCCCTGCCCCAGACACAACCCTGAGTGCAAAGACCCTGAAAACCACACCGGACTCCTGGGACTTTACCTGTCCCCTCCTCTCCTGCACCAAGACCTTTGTCACACTGTCTCCCTGAGTCAGGCCAGGGACTGGGTCAGCGATTTTCAAACATTTTTATTTCAGGACCTCAGTACAATCTTGCAAATTAGGGAGGACCCTGAGAATAGTTTTAAGAGGTTATAGCTCTCAATATTTATGATACAGGAATAAGACCAATTTAAAGATTTATTTAATTTAGAATAATATTAGTAATGGATTGCAAGTTCACAAAATGTCTTAAACACAGATATTTATGAAAATAATCAGGGTAATGAGTGGGTATTTTACAGCTTATCTATTTACAATTGTTCTTCTCTGTCTCATTAGAAGAATGTTGGATTGTCATATTTTCTCCTGCATTTATTCTGTTGCTTTGGTTAGTCAGTGAAAAACTATACTGCCTCACTAAAATATGTAGGAGTAGATTTTCAGTTCCTTTCAGATAATTGTGAATATTCAACTTTGTTACACTCCAACAATAAATTGAAACTGTTCAAGTGGTGGTTTTTCAATTGTTATTTGCAAAGTGATGGTGAAACAATATCATTGAATATTTTCTATTCTGTTACATTAATTCCATAGGCCTCTCTTGATTATTAATCTTGAATATATGATTTTAAAAAGTGATACATTATTTCACTAGGTTAATGATCTTTATGTTAATTATTCTAGAATCAAATTTTGAAAATCATATTTGTCTTATGTTCCAAATATTCCCAAAAGAAAAGTGGCTTTTCTTTTGTTGTTGTCAAGTTTATAGTGATGGGACACAATTTTCTACTATCTGATTTTCACTTGGAGCTAGTCCTTTATCAAGTCAGTTACTTACTATCAGTTGTCAACTGTCAGTTGATTTTCTTAAAGGGATAGATTCACATTCATTTTCTAGAAAGTGTGTACAGGTGAACCAAATCTAAATAATGATAGTTTTTGTCACCCTTTCTGGTAAAGATGGTAATGCGCCCTACCTAAAAAAAAAAAAAAAGTATCTAATTCATCTCATACAAATTAGTTTCCTTGAGATATAGTACTGTGGATTGTGTCAGAAGTGACTGGGTTTGCTTTGTCTCCCGAAGTCTTTCTCTCAGGCTTGAGGAGATGCCTCCTGCTTTCCTGAGCCTCCCTGCCCAGGACCCCACAGCTCTTCCTCCTGGACAGGTGGTCTCTGTCCCTGTCCCTGCCCCCTCCCTCCTGTCCCCTCCTGTGCAGCCCTTCTCCTCTGGACTCAGGGGCTGGACCTGCCTGGGGAGGGCTGACAGTGATGGGTCATCACCAAACATGGGGCCTCATTTCAGTCAACACTTTACTGTTTCTCATTGTTAACAACTGACAGTGTTTTTCACTCCCTCCTGGTCTGAAAAACACTTTGTAACATTTTGTGTTTTTATAATGAACACACATTATATCCTATGAAGCCTTGGAAAGTGAAACATCACATAAAGGGAATACTGTGCACCAGGGAATACTGCGCTAGATGGGGAGCAACATGGACCCCATTCCTGCTGGAAGAAATGCAAAATAGTACAGTCACTATGGAATAGTTTGGCAATTTCAATATATTTTTAAGTAAAGCACAGATTTACCTTAAAACCTGCTGATCACTCTCCTCCTTACCCAACCCACTTGAAAACTTTTGTTTACATAAAACCCCAACACAAATGTTTACAGCAGAGCACCCCTTAAGTGCCAGGGGCCATGCTACTACTCATGCTGAGTGACAAAAGTCCGGCAGGAGGGACAACCCTGAAAAATCAGGAGCTCCAAAGCTGGCCCCTGCCCAATCTCCGCTGTTCTGGCTGATATTACTGTCACCATCTTTAAAGGCATATTAAGTGCTAATTGGAAATTTCCCACGGGGGGGGGCAGTTGTAAGATTGGCTGTTTTACCAAACAAAATAACTGGTTTTGAGCAATTTTGATGACAAACTATTGGGTTCAGGATAGGTTAGGGTTAGAGGCTCCTTTTGGGGATGGAATGATAAGGAATAGATATGGTTTGGGGTTTCATTTTAACATTTCCTTTTTGCTTGGGGCCTGTGGTGGAAAGCCTAGTTCATTGTGATGGAGCTGGGTTATTACATCTGCCTCAAAAGTTTACTATATGATGGATGCGTGTTGTTTTGCACCAGTTCTAAGAAAATGTAACAAATATTGTTCTGCTGTTCTCAAAAAGATGTTTTTGCACAGGGCTGGGGTCTGAAGGTCCCCTGTTTTTCCCAAAGAATGTTGCAAATGATGTTTCCCTGCTTTCCTGCTTCTTGTGTGTAGAGTATAAGTAAAGAACTGCTGAGGCTCTCAGTGGAAGATGTAAGATGTTGGCACCCTAGGAAGAGTGTCTGTGTTTACTCGTTCCCCTCTCCCCTTTCCCTATACATTCATCACCAACACTGTCTCATCCTGAGGGGACCCTGGTTCGTTGCCGCAGCTGGCCTGCGGCACTTAAGTGTGGACTGCACATGATAGATAGCTCCTTCCAAAGATGCCCTGTGGAAAAGCACATAGGAAAGAAAGAACTTCACAGGGAGGAAGTGGAGATCCGACCTCAGCAGGTGGGGAGGTGAACAACATCAGTGAGAATCAGGTGCAGGTGACTCTCAGGGGTCTGTGCTGAGAATGGCCCTTCGTGTTTTGGGTTTTCCTCCCCACGCCCACCCTATTGCCCCAGTCAACCAAACTCAAATTGAGGCACCTTCTACAGGCTCTGCCCAGGACTCTGATGTGTCTCTGGGTCCCTAAACTGAGACCCTGGAGACCTTGGTGGGAGAGGTGGGGTAGAGAGGATGGACCAGGTGATGGGGAAGCTGTGAGTGGGACGTTCTGAGGATGCCCACACCCTACTCGAGGTGCCCGCCATCAGGCATGTGTGCAGGACCGCAGGTGTCCATCATCAGTGCCAATAGCAGGAGGGCAGAAAAACCTGCTCATTTTTCCATTTTACCCTATAGGCTCCACGTAAACTGTCCCCAGAGGTTCAAGGATCAAACACTTGACCCACTTACCTGTAGCCTGAGTATAACTTCATCCTTATCCATCTGTGGGAAGAAACACCATGGGAGACCAGGAAGGAGTCAACCCATGAATTTCTAAAGAACTCCCCTAGTCCTGGACCACAGGGAAGCTGCCAGGACTGTGACTAAAGACCCAGGGCAGGCCCAGGAAATACAAAGATAGAAATGAGGGGGACTGGAGCAACTGCCTGATGGAGTCTGTCCTCAGTGGAAACTTCCCCCAAAAACTTGCTGGGAATCAGGCCCATCATCAGAATGAACAAGATGAACAACTGGTGATTTATTTTCTTAAGTGCTTAACAAAACAGTGAGAGTTAGAAATCAGCTCAGAATGGGCAACACACCTGTGTGGATGGTACCTTCCACTAATCAGGCAGGGCAAGTTCTCTCTAGGACTTCAAAGCCCCCAGTGGACAAGATCCCCCACCCCCTTCCCTACCTGAGCGCTTCTTCCTCCACTTCACAGCTGCAGCCACCACAGCTCCAGCAAGCACAGCTCCAAGGAGAACCAGCCCAGCAATGATGCCCGCGGTGGGGTAGAAGACTGAGGAGGGGGCACTGGAAGGGAAGGGAAGGTGAGACCCTGACCCCCACGCCTCATCCTGACCCTCTGAAGGTCTCCAGAAGGACTCCTGTAGGGTAAAGTTTGATCAGGTATTTCCATCCTCCCACCACTGTGATGATGGACACATGCGGTGCTGCGAGCATTCCAGGGTGGGCATGCGCAAGTGGGCGTACCTGAGTTGGACACGGGCTTAAATGGGCGACGTCATGGGGACACCAGGACCAACAGGACCCACAGTACTGTAGCAGCAGTAGAAAGCAACCAAGAGGGTGAGATGCACCGGGGGCTGGGAGGCCTGCTAGCCTGCTGGCCCCCCGACCCCCATGCCTGCCATGTACCTGGCCACTTCTGACAATGAAAAGCCACCGAGGGCTCCAAGACTCCCTTCCCTGACCCATCTGCCCAGAACCATCCCAAACCTAGCTCCTGTGCTCCCTTCCTGCAGCTACAATTGGCGTAGTCGGCAGGATGGTTCGATGCAGACGGATGCGGAGCCCTAAGAAGGCTGCAGGAGGGACTAAGAGGTGGCAGGCCACGAACATGTAACTTGGCGGAGAAATGGCAGCACAGGAGGTTGCCGAAGGTTCAGGAGCTTCAGGAAAAGCTGAAGGCGCTGCGGGAAGAGCCAGAGATGCCACAGGCGCGCAGGAGGTGGACCGGTCCTGGAGCTGCGGGACAAGACCTCGAGTGGAGGAGGAGATGCCCGTGAGGACCAGCCTATGACCCCTGAAGCAGACTGAAAGAGGACCACGATTCAGAGCTCGCCCACTGCTGACGCAAGGAAAGGACTAATGAACTTGAACTGACATCCCCGCCAGAAGGCTGAGAAAATTTGGCAGGTTGTGTTTGTAGGACGCTGGGGGTGGATAATTGTACACTCCAGGAGATGGTAATAGAGGCATGGCCCGTAGACCTTGATGACCAAAAGCTGCCTGAAAAAACCTAGAGAAGGCAAAAGCTGGCACTATGTTGGGAAAACCCAAAGTGGCTGGTAAGCAACCTGTTTGTTAAAGAAGGCCAGTTATTCTCTTAAAATCACCTGTGGGTGATGCCCCGCATGTTAAGTGAGGGTGAGGAGCTGAGGAACCATCCTTGGGGGACTGAAAGGGAACGTGGCTTGTGGTGGAGCCCACAGCCAAAGAAGAGGACCCAAGAGAGGCCGCATGTGGAGCTTGTATCCACGGATCCCCGACCTGTGTGCTTGTGCACAGGGTTGGCCTGAGTGCAGGGGCTGCGTGTCACATGTGGCTGTGAAAAGCCAAGTGTTGGAGTGACAGCAGAGAGTACCCTGGGGATTGGGCAATTACCCCCACGGTATAGAATCGCCAATCCCGAGAGTGAGAGCACCCTGGGGGTGGGTGCAGTGTGTGGCTTGTGGCTGAGACCACAGCCAGAGAAGGCCAGGAAGCCTCATGACTCCTGGCGTGAGATGGCAGATGCCGTGAGTGGTTCCTGCCTCATATGATCGGTGCCTTCGGCAGCAGATTTGGTGGATCATCTGCTGGTGCCAATAATCTTGTCTTTTGCCCCTAGGTTGGTGCCCTGCCTGAGTTTGTGTTATGTTGTGTTTTGCTGAATTACTTATTGTGTCGTATTTACTTTTGTCATGGCTGCAATGTTCACATTTGCCCAGAAAAAAAAAAAAAAAAAACTTGTTTAATTTGTATGGTGGAAAAACCCTGAGGGGGTGGACTGTAGGGTAAAGGTTAATCAGATCTTTCCATCCTCCCACCACTGTGATGATGGACACCTGCTGTGCTGCGAACTTTCCAGGGTGGGTGTGTGTGTGCAAGTGGGTGCACCTGAGTTGGACACGGGCTTAAATGGGGGGGGGGGGTTAGGAGGGGCGCCTCTGATATAAAGGGCAATAAGAGCCAGGACTCCTCCTTGACCTGTCTGCCAGAATCACTGAGAACCCGCTCTGTGCCCTGCTGGCGCTACAGCTGTCAGCAGGAAGGATGATCTAGGCTTCCTGGCCCCCTCTGCCTGCGTGCTGAAGCACTTCCTTTCCGCAGCCACTTCAAGCACCGTCCCTCCGCCTACCTCCCTAATCGCTCAGCACAACCGCTGCCACCCACTTTCGCGGGTGACCTGAGCTGCTGAGTCTGCAGCGGTCCAGGAGCGCACATCCTCGTCCTCGTTCAGGGCGAGGTGATGCTCCGGTTGGTCCCCACTTCCGCAGCCACACATCATCGGGAGGGTGTGAGACCCAGAACCTCTAGCGACCGGATAAACAGCCCCGCGGTCCCCCTCCCTCGCCCTGATCTCCCGCTTTGATTAAATCTAATCTGAAAAATGAAACGAGTCCCGCGGGTTCTTTAAGGCTCTTCCCACGACCCTGAAGCTTCATTGTGGATCGTGACTCCGGCTCTGCTTAGCTCGCTCTGGTTGTAGCCGAGCAGATGGTTCAGTTGCACGGGGGACTTGTGTGCCCTGAGCTTGGTGGTCCTCAGAGGCCCCAACTTCTCCAACCAGGATGCCCGCAGCTCCACTGTCTGACTCGCCCCGTCGCTGTCAAACCGGTGGTCCATGTAGCCCACGGAGATGAAGCAGAGCTCCCCGAGGCCAGACCTCATGGAGTGGGAGCCTGGTGACCGGTGGACCCACTGTCTCTCCCTCCTGAGCGGTTGGGGTTCCAGGGAGCTGGGGCTGGAGGGGAGGAGGGGCCCGGGGGATCATGAAATTGAAAGGGGCAGCAGGATGAGAAGGGCCAAGAGTGGGAGGTGGGGGGCAAGAAGGGGCAGGAGACTGGGGGGGACAAAAAGGGACCAGGATGGGATCCAGGGGGACAATGAGACCAGCTGCTGAGAGGCACCAATCATGGGGTCCTGAGCCCCAGCAGTGGTCTCCTAGCTCCTCACTCTGTAGCAACCCTTTCCCTCCCTTCCCACCCCTCATCAGCCCAAGTCTCCTAGGCACCAGGGCCCCCATCCCTACCCCCAGAGCAACAGCAGGAGGGCTCATGGCCTTATGACTGGCACCCTATCTTCTGGGGAGAATCTGAGTCCAGGTGGGTAGGTGGGAGCTGCAGCGATGCTGACTGGCTTCTCTGGAGACCCTCCAGGCAAAGAGTAGAACTTGGAGGAGTCATGAGTATCCAGGCAGGAGGACCTGGCCCGGGTTGTGGGAGGAAAAGGTGAAACTGAAGGTAGATGGGTGAATCCCCATCAGTAACCTTCCAGCATCCCAGACACCTACCTGGGGACAGAGACCTGGAGAGCCACACCGGGTGGGCGAACTGGGAATGGTGGGGTGCTTGCTCTGACCCCTCCTCTCCTGCACCAAGACTTTAGTCACACACTCCAAGTCCAGGCCCAGGTACTAGGTCAGTGATTCTTGAATATTTTCATTTCGGAATCTGTACCGTCTTACAAATTAGTGAGAATGTGGAGTATAATTCAGTTCTGTTGGTTTAGCGATCAATATTTACCACAATAAGAATAAAACTGTTTTTGAAAGATGGTATTAGTTCATTGAAAATACTAATAGCCCACTCTATGCGGCCTCCCTTGTGGTGCAAGAGGTTGAGTGCTGTACTATGGAGCTTCAGCAGCCACTGCAGTGCAAGTTCAATCCCTGGCCAGGGAGGGGACCTGCATGGAGCAGCAGACCTCTCCTGCCTTAACCAGTGCTCCCCTCAGCAGTGTTTCAGTCGATCTTCCTGTTCTGCTCCCCAATCTGTCTCTGTGAATCCTCTCATATACCCCTGCCCTGGCCTGGACCCCAGCTCTTATGTGCTTTAATAAAATCTTTTTTTAAAGATTTATTTATTTATGCACACAAGAACTGGGACACAGGCTAGAGTCGAGGGAGGTGACAGGATTCACCAGAGACAGAGTGGGGAGCAGAACAGGCAGACTGACTGAAACACACTGCTGAGGGGAGCAGAGGGTGAGGCAGGAGAGGTCTGCTGTGCCATGTGGGTCCCTGGCCGGTGATCGAACTCACGCTGCTCTGCAAGGGATGCTTCACAGTGCAGCGCTCAACCCACTGAGCCACCAGGGAGGCCCTAATAAATCAAATCTTTTTTAAAAACAAAACAAAACACTGTTATACAGAAAACTTTTAAGAACGTTTTTTAGGAAAATGCAGTATCTGGGCCTCCCTGGTAGCACAGTGGGTTAAGCGGCGCACTATGAAGCAATCAGCAGCCATTGCAGCATGAGTTCTATCCCTACCACTGGCCAGGGAGGGGACCCACATGGCTTAGTGGACCTCTCCTGCCTCGCCCTCTGCTCCCCTCAGCAGTGTATTTTAGTCGGTCTGCCTGTTCTGCTCCCCACTCTGTCTCTGGTGAATCCTGTCACCTCCCTCGACTCTGGCCTGTGTCCCAGCTCTTGTGTGCATAAATAAATAAATCTTTAAAAAAAAAAAAAGAAAAGAAAATGCAGTATCTGAAAATGATATTTTAATTTTACATAGAACAAATGTCGTTCTTGTTTATCCCCATGTAATATTCTCCATGTAATCTTTGGTTGTGGTTGAAGTCTATGAAAAAAAAGCATAAATATGTTGGAAGAATATTTTAATAACCCTTCTCAGGTGATTGTGAATACTCAACTTTGATACTTAACTAAAACTATACAAGTGGTGGGGCCTCCCAGGTGGCTCAGGAATTAAGTCTCAGGGCTATCAAACCAGCCACAGAGGCATGAGTTTGGTCCTGGCTAGGTTGCCAATTCACAGAGCCCAGCAGACCTCTCCTGTCTTGCCTACTGCTCCCCTCAGCAGTGTATTTCAGTAGATCAGCCTGTTCTGCTCCCCACTCTGTCTCTTGTGAAACCACCCCCCAATCCACCCACCTCTGGCCTACATCCCAGTTCTTATGTAGATAAATAAATCATAAAAAAATCTCTACACAAGTGGTAGTTTCTCAAAGGTTAATTGCAAAGTGAAATCTGAAGCAAATTCACTGAATATTTCCTATTCTGTTACATTAATTTCATGGGTCTTTCTTGCATATTAATGGATCATGTATATTATGTGATCTTTTTAAAGTACTGTATTTTTCACTAGGTTACATAGATCTTCATTGTTTTTTTTTAAGATTTTATTTATTTATGCATACAAGCACTGGGGTACAGGCCAGAGGTGTGGGGGTGAGCGGATTCACCACAGAGAGCAGGGAGCAGAACAGGCAGATCAACAGAAGCACACTGCTGAGGGGAGCAGCGGGCACAGCAGGAGAGGTCTGCCGCACCATGTGGGTCCCCTCCCTGGCTGGCAGCAAGGATCGAACTCGTGCTGCAGTGGCTGTGGTTTGCTTCATAGTACATTGCTTAACTGACTGCGCCACCAGGGAGGCCCATAGATCTTCACTGTTAATGGCACTAGAATCAAATGATCAGAAAATCATATTTATTTTATGTTTTCTGTTTGTTTTTTCTCTTACCATAAATCCCAAAAGAAAAGGTAGTACTGGAAGTGTCAAGTTTATAGTGACGGGAATCAATTTTCCATAATTCTGGTTTTCTCCAGGAGTTTACATTTCATTAAAGCAACAAGTGCTGTCAGTTATCAATGGTCAGTTGGTTTTCTAAAGGGACAGACTCACATTTTCAAGAAAACACAGACAAGGGTAGAGACAGCCTAGGCTACCTCTGCTGGAACAGGAAAGACATCAGGACAGAATACAGGTCAATGGGGGAAGATTCCTGGTGGGCAGGGCTGGGCCTCCCATCTCCTCATATTATCTAATAAGGACATCCAAACATTCAAATGCCCTCTGCAGCAAAAGAAACCAAAGGATCTTGAAGTAAAGTGGAAATAAGAAGACGTTCTAAAGGAATCTCCTAGTCTGGACCATAGGGAACTTTCCAGAACTGTGATTGAATATCTAGGGCAGTACCAGGAAATATGAAGAAAGGAGATGAAGGGGGACTGGAGCAACTGCTGATGGGGTCTGTCCTCAGCAGGGACCTTCCCCTCTGACATTTGCTGGGAATCAGGACCCCATCACCAGAAATATCAAGGAGGACAATTGGGATTTATTTTCATAAGCACATTCCAAAACAGTTGAGTGTTACCAATCAGCTCCAGACTAGGCAACATGTGTATACTTCCCATTCAGCAGGTAGGGCAATAAAAACCACAATGAGATATCAGAAAAACCAACAACAACAATTGTTGATGAGGATGTGGAGAACAAGGAACTCTATACACTGCTGGTGGGAATGCAAGTTAATCCAACAACTATGGAAAGCTGCCAGGGGCCATGCTACTCTTGCTGAGTGACAGAAGTCCAGCATAAGGGACAACCCTGAAAATTCAGGAGTTCCAAAGCTGGCCCCTGCCCGATCTCCGCTGTTTGGGCTATTACTGTCGCCATCTTGTAAAGGCATATTAAGTGCTAATTGGAAATTTCCCATGGGTGGGGGGAGGGGCGGCAGTTGTAAGAGTGGCTGTTCTACCAAAGTAACTGGTTGCTGAGCAATTTTGATGATGAACTATTGGGTTCAGGATAGGTTGGGGTTAGTGGCTCCTTTTGGAGACTGAATGGTAAGAAATATAGTTTGGGATTTAATTTTAACATTTCCTTTTTGCTTGGGGCCTGTGGTGGAAAGGCTAGTTGACTGTGATGGAGCTGGGGGTTATTACATAATTCTGGTTTGGTATATGGATGGATACATGTTGTTTTGCACCAAGCCTAAGAAAATGTAATGAATGTTGTTCTCAAAAAGATGTTTTTGCACAGGCCTGGGGTCTGAAGGTCCCCTGTTTTTCCCAAAGAATGTTACAAGTGATGTTTCCCTGCTTTCCTGCTTCTTGTGTGTAGAGTATAAATAAAGAACTGCTGAGACTCTCAGTGGAAGATATAAGATGTTGGCACCATAGAAAGAGTGTCTGGGTTTTCTTGTCCCTTTGCCCCTTTCCCTATGCATTCATCACCAACGCTGTCTCATCCTATGGGGACCCTGGTTCATTGCTGCAGCTGGCCTGTGGCGGAAAGCCATATGGAGGTTCCTCAGTCTACTAAAAATAGAGCTACCATATGACCCAGCAATCCCACTCCTAGGGATCTACCCAAAGGATACAAAAACACTGATCCAAAAGAATACCTGTTCCTGCATGTTTATTGCAGCACTATTTATAATTGGTAAGACCTGGAAACACTCAAATACCCAAAAGTAGATGACTGGATCAAGAAGATGTGGTACATATGCACAATGGAATACTATTCAGCAATCAAATATGATAAACTAGAGCCATTTATAGAAATATGGATGGAGCTAGAAGGAATTATACTCAGTGAAATAAGTCAGAAGGCAAGAGAAAAATATCAGATGGCTTCATTCTTAAGAGGAATGTAAAGGAACAACAACTACAAAAAAAAAATAAAAGAGAGCTCAAGGAAATAAACAATTACAGCCAAAAACAAACAAAAAACACAACAAGAATAAAAGGACAAAGACAAAGGGATAATGGGGGTGGGAGGAAGACCTGGGTGAGGGCAGAAAGAGCACAAGGGACTGAGTTGATGGTGAACTGGTGAAATGGTGGTGGGAATTCCCTGGGGACTACACATGATATCAAATATAAGTAAATAAATCTTAAAAAAAAAAAAACAGGTAGGGCAAGTTCTACCTGGGATTTGAGAGCCCCCAGTGGACATGATCCCCACCCCCTTCCCTACCTGAGGGCTTCTTCCTCCACATCACAGATGCAGCCACTGCAGCTCCAGTGAGCACAGCAACAAGGAGAACCAGCCCAGCAATGATGCCCGTGATGGTGGTGGAAGACTGAGGAGGGGGCACTGGAAGGAATGAGAAGGTGAGACTCTGAGCCCCAGGCCTCATCCTGACCCTCTGAAGGTCTCCAGAAGGGCACCTGATTCCCCTGAGAGAGCCTCTGTGCCCACATCCCTTTCTTACCCCATCTCAGGGTGAGGGGTTCCAGCAGCCCCTCATGCTGCACATGGCACGTGTAGCTCTGCTCCTCTCCAGAAGGCACCACCACAGCTGCCCACTTCTGGAAGGTTCCATTCCCCCCAGGCCTGGTCTCCATCAGCTCTGTGTCCTGGGTCAGGACCTGTCCATCAAGCCTCCAGGTCAGGGTGATGTCCGCAGGGTAGAAGCCCAGGGCCCAGCATTTCAGAGTGACCTTCTGACCAGAGGTAGGATGGTGGGTTATTTGTGTCTTTGGGGGATCTGAGGATAAAGCAATAGAAAATGCACTCTTTGGGTTTCCTCCCTGTAGATTGAAGTGTCCTCACATGACCACCCACAGAATGGACAAGGCAATCAGTTTGGAAAGAGGAAGCACATTACCCAGAAACCAGCCTGGGAATCTGGGATAATTCATACTCCTTTGAAAGGTCTAGAATCAGGGTGAGAATACAAAGTAGAAGGAAGCAGGCTTGTAAGGAATGAACATAAACTTTTGCTCCAGATCTGGCTGGAGCGTGAATGACTCTGAGAGCAGAAGTCGTTTCTCTGAAAATATCTCACACAAGCAAGACCTTGAGAAAGAAACTAAAGTTTCCCAAGATAGCCACTGGGTCAAAAGGATCTGGTGAAGGGTTATTTCAGGAATGCTCTCCCCTCTATCTCAGGATTCCTTAATTGTCCTTCAGGAAAAGTAGGACCCCTGTGCAAGTCTCTCTAGTATAGAAGGGGGACTCCTCTCTCTCCAGTGAGAAAAAGGGTGGTGTTCTGACAATTATTCCATTTTCCTTGTGGGATACCAGCTGGAGGAGAGCTAGGGAGGCCTCTGGGTCCCTCGTACCTGTGCGCAGCAGCGCCTCCTTCCCCAACTCCAGATGCCTGAGGAGACACTCCACACACCTGCCCTCCAGGTAGTTCCTGCTGTGCTCTGCCTCATCTGTCTCCTCAAACTGCTGCTGGGCTATCTGAGCCACAAAGTCCGTCGCGGTCCAGGAGCGCAGGTCCTCGTTTAAGATCAGGTAATGCTCGCCGTCATAGGCCCACTGGCTGTACCCGCGGCGGAGGCGCCCTTCGGGCTCCAGTTCACAGCCGTACATCTTCTGGATGGTGTGAGACCCAGAGCCCCGATCCCCAGGTCAGCCCCGCAGTCACCCGCCCGGCCCTTACACTGAATAGAACTAAACTGAAAATGAAATCAGGTGAAAGCTCCACGTGCTCTTGGAGGGTCCCTAGTCTTGGGGTGTCTGTCGCTGGAACCCGGAGATTTGGGTGACCCCAGCCGTCCCTGAGATGGGGATCATGCCCTCACGGATTCGGACCCGCAGCCGCATCACTTACGGGTGTCGCTCTGGTTGTAGTAGCGGCGCAGGCCGCTCAGTCTCGCCCAGAGCTTCTGTGCGTCCCGCTTAGCGTTCCGCGTCTCGCGCTCCCAGTACTCCGGCCCGGCCTGTACCACCCAGGGCGCTCGGGGCTCCACACTCGCACTCGCCGCGTCACTGTCGAACCGCATGAACTGCGTGTCGTCCACGTAGCCCACCGAGATGAAACGGGGCTCCCCGAGATCGAGCCGGGACACCGCGGTGTAGAAATATGTCATGGAGTGGGAGCCTGGGCAACGGTGGGAGAAACCTGGGCTGATCCTCCCCCCAACACCCCGCGAGCACCCAGGGTCCCAGGGAGATTATGGGGCGGGAGCGGAGGAGGGCAAGGGGACTCCGCAGATTGAAAAGGGGCGGCCAGACGAGTTAGGTTGAGACTCAGGACTCGCGGGGAGGCTGGATGGGACAGAAAGGGACCAGGGCAGGGCGGGGTCAAGGGGGTGGACAGTGGGGCCAGGAGCGACGCAGACTCTCCTTTCCCGGGGCCCTGCGCCCACAGGGAGGCAGGTGTCTAACCCTCGATCCTCCCTCCTCAGCGACCATTTCCCTCCTGACCCCGCATTCACCTGCCCAGGTTTCCCCCAGAGCTAGGACCCTCCAGAGCAACAGCAGGAGGGTCGGGGCTCTCATTGAACCTCAGGCTCTGGGTCGTGGCAGAAAGGAAGGGCACGTGTCAGTGTAGACCTTATAACCTGCAATGGCCGTGCTGATTGGCTGAAAGGTTCTAAGTCATTGCCGCAGGCAAAGAAAAAAAAAGAATACCAGTCTTAAACTGAAAGTGGAAGTAAAGGTGTGGGACTTTGCCGAATAAGTACTAAATCGGCGATTCTTAAACATTTACCTTTAAGGATCTCTGTAGGGTCTTACAAATTAGTGAGGACCCCGAGTATAACTGTATAAGGTTATAGCTATCGATATTCACCATACTTGGAATAAAATCGTTCTTAAAGATGTTATTGTTTCATTTAGAATAATACTAGCAAGCCAATGCATGTTAACAGACAATGTTAAGAAGGATAACTATTTCTGAAAATATGCAAAGTAATGAGAAGGCTGTGGTGAAATGGTGAAAAAGGGGGAAAATGAGAAGACTGGATCTTTTATATTTTCATTTATCTTTTATAGGTTCATTACAAGACCATTGGATTTTCATTTTTCTGCATTGAATCTGTTGTTTTGACTGAAGTCTATAAAGACTTATATACAACTTCACACAACTATGTAGGTAGGAACAGTATTTTAATAACCCTTTCAGATAATTATGAATATTCAACTTGGATACTAAATTAAAACTATACATGTGGTAGTTTTTCAAAGGTTATTTGCAAAGTGAAACTGGAAACAACATGCCACCCAAGTAATTATCAGTCTTTTCCACCATTATCAGGCTTTTTCCACACCATTATCAGGCTTTTCCATCCTCCTGGCCATTGGTGTAATGATGGACACCTGCAGTCCTGCGCATGCCTAAGTGGGCATGCGCAAGTGAGTGCACCTGGGTGAGACATGGGCCTATAAGGGCAACCTCAGGAGGA
Source organism: Galemys pyrenaicus (assembly GCA_019455555.1). Classification (NCBI taxonomy): domain Eukaryota; kingdom Metazoa; phylum Chordata; class Mammalia; order Eulipotyphla; family Talpidae; genus Galemys; species Galemys pyrenaicus. The sequence continues at coordinate 292,251 of JAGFMF010012192.1, read as the reverse complement.
CACCAGCAGCAGAGGAGAAAAAGAGGAGCAGCAGTTGTGGCAGAGACTTGAGAAGCCAGGGAGCCCAGAGAATGAAGATGCGCCAGAGACTATGAAGCCTGCCAGCCTCCTGCCCCTCCTCCGCCCCCTGCCTGCCATGTACCTGGTTGCCTCCGATATAATGAAGCAATAAGAGCCTGAAAAAGCCACCGAGGGCTCCAGGATTTCTCCTCTACCCATCTGCTCAGAATCATTGAGAACCTGCCCTGTGCCCTTGCTGGCATCACACATCCTCAGTCCCTCCCAAGGTCTTCAGAGGGCTCCACACCAGTCTGCACTGAATTATCCTGTCGCCTGTGGCAACTATAGTGCAGGGGGGAAAGCACAGGGCAGGTTCTCTATCCTGATCCAGGCAGACAGATAAAGGAGGAGTCCTGGAGCCCTCGGTGGCTTTTTCAGGCTTTTATTGATCTTTCTGCATCATTTGTCGTGATGTGACCAGGTACAAAGCAGGCAGGGGGCCCAGGGGGCCAGGAGGCTGGCAGGCATCTGCTTCTTGCTGCTCTGCTGTGCTCCTGGCTTCCATGCACCGCCTTTATATGCCCAGTGTCTCAGCCCAGCTGCGTCCAGCTATGCACGCCCACAGCCTACTCCAGGTGCCGCGATGAGGCACGCGTGCAGAACCGCCGGAGTCTATCGTTGATATTAATGGCGGGAGGGTGGAAAAACCTGATACTTTGCATTTACCCTACAAATGCTTAATGTGGTGCATATACACAATGGAATGTTATTCAGCAATCAGAAACGAGAAACTAGGGACGTTTATAGAAACATGGATGGAGCTAGAAGGAATTATACTCAGTGAAACAAGTCAGAAGGCAAGAGAAAAATATCGGATGGCTTCA
>JAGFMF010012192.1:190858-291115 GCA_019455555.1 Galemys pyrenaicus | reverse complement strand
GGGCAGAGGGTGCACAAGGGACTGAGGTGATGGTGCACGGGTGAAATGGTGGTGGGTACTCCCTGGGGACTACAAATGATGTCAAATATAATTAATTTTTAAAAAAAGCCCTCAGGAATGTAGACTGATCCAGTCCCTGTGAAAAATAATGTTGAGGTTTTTCAAAACATAAAAAATGATAGCAATCCCACTTGTTATCTAAAGAACACAAACACATGAACTTGAAAGGACACAAGCAGCCGTATTCACAGGCACATGTGCTGCGTGCGCACATTCCTGGCCCCAGGTGTTGTCATGTCCCCTGCTCGCACTCCCAAACACCTTTTGCACCAACAGGACAGCATGTGTGAGCAATGAAACCTGGGAGGAAAGCGGCCACAGGTGCAGTTGCAGAGCTAGCAACAGAAGGCAAAAGAGCCTGAGCCACTCCATTTTCTCTGGAGGGTCCCTAAAACCCCACCACCTGGCCAAGCCTCCCCTCCAAGGTAGTTTGGCAGGAAGCAGCTGGTGGTCTGACTTAGACCAACCCCCACGCACTTTTGGCTGCATGCCCAGTGCTGAGGGGCCCTGAGCTCTTGCTCCCTGCTTGGCTCCTGGCCCTGGAGGAACTAGTGAGTTGCTCCTCCCACTCCAAACACAGAGACACCCCCACCCCATCACATACCAGGGAACTCTCTGCCTTACCCACCCCAATCTCAGCTCTAAGGAGTCCTACACTTATTCTTCATTAACACGTTTATTTGGTAACTTCTGTGTGCCAGACACTCAGCGATTTGGACATTTCATGTAATACCCCTGTCCTCTTGCTCTTCTTAGAGCCTGCACACTGATGGAACACTGGACAGTGCCCAGCAAAGCAATTTAAATCAATAATCAGAGTCAAATAGTTAAGAGTGATTTTGTAAAAGAACCAAGGTAGATGAGAAGAAGCCAATTGTAATTTTAGGTACTCTTCTCAGGAAAGTCTTTCCTGTAGGTGACATCTGAGCTAAGCCTGAAGTCGGTGAGCAGTGAGTCCTGTGTCCCTGGAGGAAGTGTTCTGGAATCACCCTCTGCACAGCCCTGGCTCTGCTGGGGAAGCCCCTGAGGCTGCAGCAGGAAGGGGGTGGGGCAGACTTCAGGAAGCACCTCCTGCAGAGGAGCTGCAGAGTCAGGGGTGAGTCTCTGACATGCTCCTAGTTGTGCTGGGACATTATGAAATCCCTGGGGGAGATGAAGGGGCTGCGGGTGGAAGGGAGTAGGGAGAAGGGGGAAGGCTGAGGGTCCACCCAGCTATGTCTGTGCTCACTCTCTCCTGCACCCAGTGTGAGGGGTCAGGGATCTGACGTGGTCAGCAAATCCCAGAGCCCCTGGATCTGGAGCAAAGTCACTGCCTGCAACCATCCCAGACCTGGTAGATCATCATCGGTTCAAGTAGCCCCTTTGTTGTCTTAGCTGTGCTGCTGTGGCCTTATATGCCCAGTCGCTTGGCTCAGGTGTGCCCACCTACGCACGCCCACACCCTACTCCAGGAACCGCCATCAGGCATGGGTGTAGGGCCGCGGGGGTCTACCATTGATGCTAATGGAGGGAGGACAGAAGACCCTGATCATTTCCATCTGTCCCACAGTCACCACGTGGCAGGACAGCAAGTCAAGGACTTCTAGCCCTTTGCAGACTCAGATCAACAATTTCAAGGTGAAGTATGAGAAAAACGTAAAATATCTCAATCATGTTTTATTGTTTGTGTGCTGAAATTAGAATATTTTGTATGTTTGGAGTTTTATAAAATACCAATATTATTTCACCCCTTTTTCCTTAATCTTGGCTACTAAAAATTTGAACTTATATCTGTGGTTCAAATTTGTGGTTCAGTTATACTGCTGTGAGACAGTAGAGTTTAGCTTTTTTTTTAAAGATTTATCTATTTATGCATACAAGAACTGGGGTACAGGCCAGAGGTGTGGGGGGGCGAGAGGATTCGCCAGAGACAGCGTGGGGAACAGAACAGGCAGATCAACCAAAACACACTGCTGAGGGGAGCAGAGGAGCAGCAGGAGAAGCAGGAGAGGTCTGCTGCGCCATGTAGGGCACCTCTCTGGCTGGGGGCAGGGATCGAACTCATGCATTGTGGCTGTGGTTTGCTCCATAGTACATTGCTTAAACCACTGCCTCACCAGGAAGGCCCCAAGTTTAGCTTCCATCTGCAGGTCTCGGCTTCATTTCAAGCAGCGTGAGGCGAGAGTGTCCCTCTTTTCCTGGATCTGCTTAGTTCCCACATCTCGTCCCCACTGAGTTGCCTGACTGCCTTCCTCAGGAGTGTATCTGGGTGTTCTCACCACACACTCTTTACTCCACTGGCCTAGACCATCCTCATGTTTCTTCATTTTCATCATCTAGGTTCACACTAAATCTTGAAATCAGGTGCTATGCCTGCTCCAAAACTATATTTCTTTTTTAAAAAGTATTTTGACTCTTCAAAGTCCTTTGAAGTTGCATAAAATTGTGGAAACAATTTGTCAACATCTTTCAAAAACAACTGCCAACATTTTGATTGGCATTTAGGGTTCAGGATTAAAACTGCTTTTTAATCTAAAAGTCATTTTTGAAAGAATTGATGTCTTAACAATATGAAGTATCCCAGTCCTTGAATATGGCCTTTTTTTTAAAAAGATTTATTTATTTATGCACACAAGAGCTGGGGTACAGGACAGAGTCCAGGGAGGTGAGAGGATTCACCAGACAGAGTGGGGAGCAGAACAGGCAGACTGACTGAAAGACACTGATGAGGGCAGCAGTGGGCAAGGCATGAGAGGTCTGCTGCGCCATGTGGGTCCCCGCCCTAACTCGTGCTGCAGTGGCTATGGTTTGCTTCTTAGTGCATCGCTTAATCCGCTGCGCCACCAGGAAGGCCCGGCCTTTCTTTTTTTTTTTTTTAAGATTTATTTATTTATTTATGCATACAAGAACTGAGGTATAGGTCAGAGGTGCCAGGGGGTGGAGGAGTGAGAAGATTCACCAGAGATAGAATGGGAAACAGAACAGGCAGATCTATTGAAATACACTGCTGAGGGGAGCAATGGGAAAGACAGGAGAGGTCTGCAATGCCATGTGGGTCAGCTTCCTGGCCAGCGGCAGGCATTGAACTCATGCTGCAGTGGCTGCAGTTTGCTTCATAGTGCTGTGCTTACCCCCTGTGCCACCAGGGAGGGCCCGAATATGTCCTGTCTGACCATGTATTTACTTTTCCTTTAATTTCTCTAGTGCTATGTAGATATCAGTGTACAAACCTTATACACTTTCCTTAAACTGATGTCAAATATTTTATTTTGATGCTATTATAAGTGGAATTTAGAGTTATCCATTTTCAATACTTATTATTACTGTTAAATTGAAATACAGTTGCTCAATGTCCCTTACTTTTGGTAAACTCACCTATCAGTTCTAGAATTTTCTTTGTCTAAGGATTTTCTATGTACATGAACCTGTCAGTTGCAAATTAAGTATTTTGCATTTTCTTTATAATTTGTAGCCCTTTTATTTCATTTTCTTGCATAACGCACTATGGAAAATCTCCAGTATAATGTGTGCTAGAATTGCAAACCAACATCCCTACTTTGTTTCTTATGTTAAATAGAATATATTCAGTTTTCACTATAAAGTATGGTATCAGCTGAAAGATTTTCATAGATAGTCTTTTCAAATTGAAGAAGTAACTACTTTTTTAAAAAGAACTGGGGTACAAGACAGGTGCAGGGGTGAGAGGAGTCACCAGAGACAGAGTAGGGAGTAGAGCAGGCAGATCTACTGAAATACACTGCTGAGGGGAGCAGCAGGCAAGGCAGGAGGCAGGAGAGGTCTGCCATGCCACATGGGTCCCTTCCCTGGCCAGGGATTGAACTCACCCTGTAAAAGCCCCATAATGAGCACTCAACCCCTTGCCACAGGGAAGCCCCACCCCCAGATTGTTTTAAGTACCAAGCACAAAAGTACTCTACTATGCTATTCTCAAAGATCCATAAAGCCATAGAATTGTGTGCATTGTGTCTTTTCCTCCCCTGCTTCTCCAGCCCTTCACTGTTTTTCTCTCACTCCCCTTGCTCTCTTCTCCCCTTAGTCTCTACCACCCCCTCACTCCTAAATTTTGGCACTAGGTACACCCCCTCCCTGCCGCTCTGTTTTCTCCACTGGGGTCAGCAACTCTGCTAATGTGCCATTGCATCCCTTAAAATGTTCCAGTGTGGGCCACCCTGGTTGCACAATAGGTTAAGCATCACTATGAAGCATCCCCAGCCACTGAGCACAAGTTTGTCGGGGACCATGCTACTCTTGCTGAGTGACAAAAGTCCGGCAGGAGGGACAACCCTGAAACATCAGGAGCTCCAAAGCTGGCCCCTGCCTGATCTCCGCTGTTCTGGCTAATACTACTGTCACCATCTTGTAAAGGCATATTAAGTGCTAATTGGATATTTCCCACGGGGGGGGGGGGTTTAATTGTAAGGTTGGCTATTTTACTAAACAAANAATACTACTGTCACCATCTTGTAAAGGCATATTAAGTGCTAATTGGATATTTCCCACGGGGGGGGGGGGGTTTAATTGTAAGGTTGGCTATTTTACTAAACAAACAAAATAACTGGTTTTGAGCAATTTTGATGATGAACTATTGGGTTCAGGATGGGTTGGGGTTGGTGGCTTCTTTGGGGGATGGAATGATAAGGAATATAGTTTGGGGTTTAATTTTAATGTTTCCTTTTTGCTTGGGGCCTGTGGTGGAAAGGCTAGTTGATCGTGATGGAGCTGGGGGTTATTACATCTGCCTCAAGGTTTGGTATATGGATGGGTACATGTTGTTTTGCACCAGTCCTAAGAAAATGTAATGAATGTTGTTCTCAAAAAGATGTTTTTGCACAGGCCTGGGGTCTGAAGGTCCCCTGTTTTTCCCAAAGAATGTTACAAGTGATGTTTCCCTGCTTTCCTGCTTCTTGTGTGTAGAGTATAAATAAAGAACTGCTGAGACTCTCAGTGGAAGATGTAAGATGTTGGCACCATAGAAAGAGTGTCTGGGTTTTCTTGTCCCCTTTCCCCTTTCCCTATCCATTCATCACCGACACTGTCTCATCCTGTGGGGACCCTGGTTCGTTGCCGCACAAATTCATTCCAGACCAGGTAGGGGACCCACATGGCGCAGCAGACCTCTCCTGCCTTGCCTGCTGCACCCCTCAGCAGTATGTTTCAATAGATCTATCTGTTCTGCTCTCCACTCTGTCTCTGGTGAATCCTCTCACCCCCACACCTCTGGCCTGTACTCCAGTACTTACATGCAAAAATAAATCTTTTTTAAAAATGCTCCAGTGTCTCCACCTCACTCCTGGGGAGCTTCTAGAATTATAAGGCATCTGAGCACAGGGACCTTGGGCTACTGAGGTCACCGTTGAATGCCCAGCATAAAAAGTCATAGAAAAGACATTAAAAGTACACTATAGTAGGCACTGAATGGTTTTCAATGAATGACTGAACTATGATTTATGAAAAACTTCACTGCATTACATAAAAATCATAAAGTGAAAAACACTCAAAAAGTCTAGGAAAGATTTAATCTCATGCAACTAGTATACAAATCAGCTCATGAATTCATTCCAGTGGGAAAAATACTCCTGCTGGTCTGTTGTACAGTTGCACCTGCGTATGCGTCTGCTCCTGCATAGCAAGTCGCCATAACTTTGTGGCCAAAACAACATCCATTCATTTACTTGCAGTTCCTTAGTCAGGAGTCCAGGCTGGTGTGAGTGGGGTCTCTGCTCAGGTCTTCTCAAAGCTGTGTTCCCATCTTGAGCTCAGGGTCCTCCCCTAAGCTCATGCAGAGATTGCCAGGAGAATTCAGTTCTTGCTTGTAGTTGGGGGACTGAGGTCCCTGACTCCCCAACCGCTGTCTGTGGCCACAGCATTCTCTGCCGGGTTGACCCTTCATTCTCAAAGTCCACAATGGAGAAAACGTTGAGTCCCTCTCACTCTTTGAACTCTTTGCTCAGGAAGAACCAGGTCCTTTCAAGGGCTCGCCTGAGTAGGACAGTCCAGCCTAGGTTAATCCCGTATTAATGTCTATAAAATTCTGCAACAACAAAAAAATCTGTTTGGCAGTGACTTCGTCCAGGCCTTGCAGGTTTGTTCTCCTCTTCCCCGCCCATGGCCCCTCCTGAAACCACGCTCCGCCAGACCTTCATTCAGGCAGGAAGCTTCCTGGCTTGCTCCCTGTCTCTGTTTACTGGAGCCAGAGGGGCCGGGCAGCACTGCAGTTCCTGCGTCTGGCTTTGTTCAATCCACATGTCAGGTGGGATGGAAAGAATAACCCAGAAGCCTGAACACACTGGCTCCCAGGGACCACTGCAAGTTCTACCCAGGAAATTAGACGACAGCAAACTGAAGAAGGAAGGCCCAGACTTCACCATGAATATTTCACTCAAACTACTTAAGATGACAGTCGTCCAGAAGCCATCCGCACAGTTCTCCACTTAACCAGGAGACTCTTCCCTCTAAGTGAACAAAATCATGTTGGTGTTTTGTGTTGGGGCTTACACTGATTAATAAATATCTGAAACTTGGCAGGAAGAAATGTGTTTATGTTGCAGAAATCCCCTCACAGCAGTGTCCACACTGGTGTTTAATTGAATACCTGGGAGGAAGGTAATAACTGGGTGGTATCAGGGACCATTGCTGAGTCAGCCTACTATGGCCTGATTCTTCCTTTGTTTAACTGAGTCACAGTTGGAAATTGAAGTTCAAGTAAATATGGTTGTGAGTAGCAGTAAAATGTGTCCCGTCTATTAGCCTTGGAAATTATTCTTAAATCTTAAAACTAAATGGCATGTTTAATATTTTATAATTAACAAGCCAATGAAAATAAAGTAATATAATTCACTCTTTCTTTAGACACTGTGTTAGTTATATACCACAAATTACACAAAAGTTAGTGGTAGCTGAAAACAACCATTGTGTCTTATCTACCATTTTCCCAGGGTCAGAAAGCTGGGCCAGGTTTACTGGGGTTCTTCTCACTCGGGCCTCTCTCAAGGTTGCAGTCAAGTTGTAACCACAGTTGTATCATCTGATGGCTTGACTGGGGCTGAGGGCTGTGAAGCATGGCTCACTGGTGTGGCTGTTGGGAAGTTCTCAGTTCCTTCCTAAATGTTCCCAGGGGGGCTCAGTTCACAGCCATGTGCAGTTTTCCATTAAGGCACTAATGACAAAAGTAACCCATTTCCCCAGTGAGTGGAGACAGGGAGGGAGAGAGAGAGAGAGAGAGATGGTTAGAGGGGGATTGTGGAATCAAGGTGTGCATTCCAGGAAGTTTTATGATCTAGACCCACAAGCATACACCATATATTAGCCTCACCCCATACATATTTAAAAAAAAAAACAACTTAAAATTAAGTATTGCTTCAGGGCTTATTTTTTTTTTTTGCATAGAAGAACTGGAGTGTAGGCCAGATGTACGGGAAGTGATAGGATTCACCACAGACAGAGACAGAGTGGGGAGCAGAACAGGCAGACTGACTGAAACACACTGCTGAGGGGAGCAGCAGGCGAGACAGGCGAGGTCTGATGTGCCATGTGGGTCAGCTCGCTGGCCAGGGATCTGACTCATGCTTCAGTGGCTATGGATGCTTCATAGGGCTGAGGTTCACCCCTTTGTGCCATCAGGGTGGCCCTAGATGTTATATTGTTTTATAGAATGCTAACTTACTTGCCAGTTTTTGAAAGTTTGTTCCTAGATTGGAGTTAACCATTTCTGTCTGGATCATACTAAAATTGTCATCTTGGTGGTAAACTGGGTATATAGAGCGAGGCATGAGGCTCACATTTTCCTGACTGAAAGCAATTTCATTAGGCAAATGTTGTGGCAAGATGGCATTTTAGAGTCTGAGGTGACATCCTGGCCTGCGTAGTCATATTTGACCTGTGAACTCACAGAGCTTCTTTTTCCTTAGGACAGTGTCTACAGCTTTTCAGATGGGTCAGCATTTGTCATACTTTCTTCGGTGAGCTTTCACATACCCTCTAACTGAACCAGGCTGGCCCAAGTCCTTGGAAATAAGAATTGTTCATCTTAGACCCAGAAAGTTTAGGAAGCACCCAAAAGTGCAATCGCCGTGTGCCCAGGCGACCGCAGGAGTTCCCCTGTGAGGCTTACAAGGCTGTCAAAAGTGAAAAACACGTCAGCCTGGCCTGTGGGGTCTCTGCTGTGCTGGGTGTGTCTGGACAGGATACCCGTGCCCCCTCATGAGGAGCAGAGAATCACCCTGAGAGTTTTGACAGCACAAACACAGTATCAGAAAACTAAAAAAAAAGAAAGAAAAGAACAGAGCTTTTTTGAGTTAAAATACCAATAAAATCAATAGAGTGGGCCTCCCTGGTGGCACAGCAGGTTAAGCAACACACTATGAAGCAAACTGCAGCCACTGCAGCACGAGTTTTCGATTCCTGCCGCTGGCCAAGGACGGGACCCACATGGTGCAGCAGACCTCTCCTGACTTGCCCGCTGCTGCCCTCTGCAGTGTGTTTCGGTCAGTTCTGCCTGTTCTGCTCCCCACTCTGTCTGGTGGATCCTCTCACCTCCTGCAGCTCTGGCCTGTACCCCAGCTCTTGTATGCATAAATAAATCTTTAGAAAAAATAATGACTCGGTAGGGTAAAACAGTTGATACTTTAGTCTGTTCACAATCTTAACTAACATTGAAACATCTATATTTTTTAAAGATTTTATTTATTTATTTCTATGTGGAAGAATAGAGTGTAGGCCGGAGGTGCCGGAGGAGAGAGGATTCACCAGAGACAGAGTGGGGAGCAGAACAGATTGACTGGCTGAAATTCACTGCTGAGGGGAGCAGCCGGTGAAACAGGAGAGGTCTGCTGTGCGGTGTGGGTCCTCTCCCTGGCTGGGCATAGAACGAACTCAGGCTGTACAGATGATAGCACTGAAATTAACTGCCGGGCCACCAGGCAGGCCCTGAAACATTTGTTTTTAATCAAGTTTTATTCACTTACCATTCCTTTACAAAATACGCAATTTCAGGAGAACAGTTTCACGTCTCCATATATATGTATTTTCTTCACTCACCCCCCCACCAAAGTCCTAGTGCTTAACACCATCCATTCATGCCCTCTCTACCTCTGCTCCCACCCCTTCCTTATCTGGTAACCACCATAACTCCGCAATCTGAGAGTTCATGTTATCGTGTTTTGTCAATTTGTTTGCTTATTTATATCCTGTATGCAAACAAAACCATTTGATAATTGTCATTCACTTGTTGACTTAAATTTGAAACTTAAATAAGAAGAACAGTATTATTTTAAGGCATTATGGCTATGACATCCATAATTGAAACGATTTGATGTAGCTAATACATGTTCTCAACTTTGTGGCAATTATTTGTAGGGAATGTTAGAAAAGGCAACTGTAAAAAAAACTCAAATAAAATATTACTGTATTTCTTTGCTCTGTCTCAAATTTTAATTTGTTACTTTCTAAAGGTGAAATTTAAAACATGAAGACAAATAATCCCATAAAATACACTGATTTAAAAGTCCTGAAACAGGGCCTCCCTGGAGGCCTAGGGGTCAAGTCTGGGTGCTGTCGCCCGTAGGGCCTAAGTTCCATCCTGGGCCAGGGAGGTGACCCACTCTGTCTCTAGTGATTCCTCTCACCCCCTGCAGCTCTGGCCTGTACCCCAGTTCTTGTACACATAAATAAATCTTTAAAAAAAGGTATAACATCTTTCCATTTTTGTTTTTTTGTTTTGTTTTGTTTTTAAAGATTTATTGATGTATGCATATAAGCACTGGGGTAAGGCCAGAGGTGTGGGGGGTGAGAGGATCCACCAGAGACAGAGCGGGGAACAGAACAGGCAGATGGACTGAAACACGCTGCTGAGGGGAGCAACAGGCGAGGCAGGAGAGGTCTGCTGCGCCATGTAGGTCGCCTCTCCAGCCAGCAGCAGAGATCGAACTTGTGCTGCAGTGGCTGTGGTTTGCTTCATAGTGCGTTGCTTACTTAACCCCTGTGCCAGCAGGGAGGCCCCACATCTTTCCATTTTTGAATGGCACTGTTGGAGACAGTGAGGAGACTGTTGGCCATGGTCCTACACCGCCTGGCTCAGGCTCCTGAACTTTGTGCCCAATGGCAGGCGCAAGCATCTGCGCACTAAGGGAACGCCCTCTAGATCCTGGGCAAGGTTTCTGAGAGCATGAGGAGCTGGGGCTGTGCAGGAGAAAAGTCACATCTGCCGCAGAAAACTGTAAGATTGGAACTAAAAAACTGCTTCGGGTGCCTGCCAGGACTTGTCCAGAAACGCCCACGCATAGGAGAGACCACAAGAGTAGACACAGCTGTAGAGAGTAATTAATCAAGACATAATTGTCCACTTATGAGAAAATGGGTTATATAAACAGGAGACCAAAAAATAAACTTTAACTGCATGCTGTCCATCGCAGTCCCCTGTCTGGTTAATCCTTCACAGCGCATCCCAGGTCCTGGACTCACTAGAAACCCATAGGTGACTACAAGCTAGAAATGAGGGGGAAAGAAGGGAGTGGCGGGGAGCCCCCAGAAAACAGCAGCAGCAAGGATGAGAAGAGCATCAGGGTGATCTGATGACACATTTGGGGATGTGAGGGAGAAAGGCCTGAAGATAGTAATGAGCAAGGACCCACCCACCTGCCAACACCAAGGTACAAGGCTGGTGGAGAGGAAGCACCCCGAGGGGCAGGACCTGGGAGGGGGCCCTCTCCTCAGGAGACCAGGTTTCTGGCAGAGCTGCCAGATGACATCCTGAGGGAGGACTTTGGCGATTTTACTGGTCTGGGCTGAGAACTCCAGGGGCCACGATGGGAAGGCTTCAGGGGTTCAGGAGATGTGTGAGAGGAGACACATAGGGGTGAGCAGGCACATTTATCTCTGGTGGAGTAAGAGTGAAGGATACTTGGGGACAGAAAAACAGGGAAGAGGACATGGTGAGACTAGTCAGTCTGGGGATGGGGGTGAGTCTAAGAGATGAAGAAGGGAGGAGAGGGGCTGGGAGTCTCACGGGGGCTCTGTGGTAGAGATGAGGAGGTTTGGAGTACCCGGGTCAGGTCTAAATGTGGACCCTTTCTTGACCCCAATCACGGGCAGAGGGCCTAACAGAGGAGGGGGTTTCAGAGGACAGGGGCATGATCCATCCAGCCCTGTGGGTGGGAGGCACCCACAGCTGCTCCCAGGTCGGCCTGACCCTGCTGCTGGAGTGTGACTTCAGGGCACAGGAGTGAGCCCTGGCACAGGGGCCCCCTCCCTCCCTGCTGAGGGAACACAAAGCCTGGGGTGGATGTGGGGGGACCTGTGCTCTTAGTCCCAACAGTCCACGTGCATAGCCACACTGTGGAGAGTTGTATGAACAGTGAGATGTTCTTTCTATCTCCAACGATTTTATTCAAAAACTGAGTTTCAGGGCCTCCCTGGTGGTGCAGGGGTTAGTGTCTCAGCAGGGCCTGAGTTAGATCCCCAGCCAGGGAGCTGACCCACTGGCACAGCAGACCTGTCCTGTCTCACCTGCTGCTCCCCTCAGGAGTGTATTTCAGTAGCTCTACCTGTTCTGCTCCCCACTCTGTCCCTGGTGAATCCTCTCACACCCTGCACCTCTGGCCTGTACCCCACCTCTTGTATGCATAAATAAATAAAGCTTTTTTAAAAACGGAGTTTCAAAAACTACTAAAAATGGAATTCTCATATGATCCAGCAATCCCACTCCTAGGAATATACCCAAAAGATACAAAAACTCTGATTCAAAAGAATACCTGCACCCCTATGTTTATAGCAGCACTCTTTACGGTAGGTAAGACCTGGAAACAACCTAAATGCCCAAAAACAGATGAGTGGATCAGGAAGCTGTGGTACATATACACGATGGAATACTACTCAGCAATCAAAAAGACAGACTAAAGTAATTTGTAGGCACATGGATGGAGCTGGAAAGGATTATGCTCAGCGAAATAAGTCAGAAGGCAAAATAAAAATACCAGATGGTTTCACTCCTAGGAAGAGTATAAGGGAACCAAATAAGCGACCAAGGAAAAGAATAATAACAATAATGGGGGGAAAAAAGACAAGGACAAATAGGGAACACTTTGTGGGTGGGGGTAGTGAATGGGTTGAGTGAGGGCAGAAAAGAGCACAAGAGACTGAGGTGATGGTGCACGGGTGAAATGGTGGTGGGAAGTCCATGGGGACCACAACTGATGTCAAATATATAAATAAAGGAAAAAATTTATTATTTTTTTAAAGATTTATTTATTTATGCATACAAGAGCTGAGGTGTAGGCCAGAGTCGTGGAAGGTGAGAGGATTCATCAGACAGAGTGGGGAGCAGAACAGGCAGACAGACCGAAACACACTGCAGAGGGGAGCAGCGGGCGAGGCAGGAGAGGTCTGCTGCGCCATGTGGGTCCCCTTCCTGGCCGGCGGCAGGGATCAAACTCGTGCTACAGTGGCTGCGGTCTCCATCATAGTGCATTGCTTAACCCACTGCGCCACCAGGGAGGCCCCAAGAAAAAAAATTTTTAAACTGAGTTTCAAAAAACTGAGAAATAAGTAGAAGAAATATTTTTAATTTTCTGGGATGTTGCCATTAAATAACTAGAGAGAGGTGGGGCTGGGAGAACATGAAACCCTCAGAAATGGCACAAGGGCTTCTGAGCACTCTTCACATTCAGTCCCCGTCCCACCCCTCACTTTGACACAAGCAGTCCAAGACTCCCCAGAATCCCCATCTGGGGTGCCCATCCTCCAGGTCAGCCACCTCCCACCAAGCACAGCCCAGACCTTCCCACCTGCCTCATCAGAATCCGAGAGTAATGCAGCAGCACACTCGTGTGGCCACAGAGTTGAGCACGGAAGAACGGAGCTCCTGGTGGTCTTGCTCAGCCAGGCCCGCCCCAAGCTCCCTGGGCTCTCAGCGACACAAAAAGGGCTTTGAACACAAGAGAAGCCCCCACCCATGTCAGGTGTGAGGTACATAGTGTTTCCCAAAACCACACATCAGTGTTTCTCCCCCACTGAGTCACCATGAACTCTCCTCAGGGCAGTAAGATCTCCTGGTCTTTACAGCTGGGTCCCAGATGAGGAACCCCACAAACAAACTGGGTGCCCTCAATCACATGGGTGAAACATAAGACCCTGAGCCCCTGTTACTTGTTCCTGCTGCTGCCTTTGCAGTTGGACTCAGTCCAGTCTGTCTCTAAACACGGAATGGGGAGGGGAGGAGCCCCCTGGGGTGTTAGGTACTGGGGCTACCTGTGGCACTCTGGGAAAGTAAGGGCAGAGTGGAAATAAGGACATTAAAGGAGCAGAGGTTGCAGGAAGGGAGAGGAAGGAGCCAGGGAAGGGAACCGCCCTGCCCTGGAGACAGCTGTGGCTAGTTTGAGGGGGGGTCTCCAGGTTCTGGGCCCTGGAGAGCAAAGGGCAGGTGCTGTGCTACCCCAGTAGGCACCAGCCCTGGCCCTTAATTCCTGGGGTTTCCGGGGTTCCACCCCCTGTGGACGACCTCCCCAGTAGCTGCCTGACCTGGTCTCAGTTGTCCCTTCCTGCCCTGTGACAACCAGGTCAAGGGACACCTAAGGGGCCTGCGCTGACCTGCATTAGCCGCTGACCACCACTGCGGCCTCAGGGATCATGGTAGATGATGGCAGCGGCGACAACCACTTTCCCAGGGGCAGGCCCTACACCCTCCTCAGCTGCTGCCCAAGGGATTCACTGTCCTCTCTGGGGACCCAGCACCCAGACCCTCAGACTAGATCATCAGGTCCTACTCTGCCACCCTCAACCCCTGAACTTAGGAACTCTGCAGCCCCGTCCCCAATATCTTTGCTACCTTGATGAATGACCCAGGCTTTGGGGGTGCTAGAGAGTAAATGTGCCCCATCCAAATTTATTTTGAATTCTAATCCCCAATGTGATGGTATTTGGAGGTGGGCCTTTGGAGATGATTAGGTGATGAGGCAGGGCCACACGAATGGGATTAATGTCCCTGCAACACTCCAGAGAGTTCCCCACTACTTCCACCCTGTGAGGACACAGTGGGAGGACAGCATCTATGAATAGGGAAGAGAGCACTGGCATTTGCTAGCACCTTGGATTTCTCAGACTCTAGGACTGCGAGAAATACATTCTGTTGTGTATATGTCAGTATATGATATTCTGTTATCGTAGCCCAAAAAGACAAGGTGCTCAAAAGCTAGGAGATTGTGCCCCAGAGTCCCATGTGCTGCAGTGTCACCTCAGCTGCCATCTGGGGGACAGTGCCCATGACTTCAGCCTGATGGACACATCTCCTGGCCCAAGAGACGTCAGAGGCAGTTGGTGGCCAGCACCACCTGTCTTCCCTGCTGGGTGGTGACAAGCTGAGGAAACTGAGATGAAATGATAGTACCAAACACACAAATCATGGGAGACTCCTACTTTGAACACAGTTGTGTTCCCCAGAATTCATATATTGAAGTCCTATCCCTCCATATGATTGTACTTAGAAATACAGCCTTTGAACAGATAGTCATGGTTAAATGAGGTTATAAGGATGGGGCCAAAGTCTGACAGGCTGGTGGTTATGAGAAATATCAGAACTCTCTCTCCCCCACATGTGTATGTATGTGCATGTACACATACACAGGAAACACCACATGAGGACACGTTGTGAAGTCCCCTCTACAAGTCAGGAAGAGAGCCCACATCTGAAACCAATTTCCTAGCACTTTGATCTTGGACTTCTAGACTCCAACTGCTAGAAAACATTTCTGTTTAACCACTAGTGTGCGGTATTTGGTGACGGCAGCCTGAACAGACCGAGGCAACTTCCAAACCAAAATCCAGGCAACTCTCCCTTTGTCTCAGAACTACCCAATGTCACGGTACTGGTCACAGCATATATTCATTTCTTCACTCATGAACATTCAGTGACTATTCTGTTCCAGGCATGGTTCTGGTGATCATTTCATAAAATCAGATAAAAAAATTCCTGCTTTCCTGATGCTTCCATCTGACAGGAAGACAGACAATGAGAACATTGCAAGAGTAGTGAAGTGTGTGGTAAGTGTTCTCGTCTACATTTGGTAACAATCCCCAAGTAAAAGCGTCTTTTATTCTCCCCCTTCTGCAGGGTGACAGGGTCAGTGGGCAGCTTCTCTGCTCCACATACACAGGCTAGGGGTGCAGTGCTCCAGAACACCCAAGAGGGCCCCTCCCAGGACGAGAGGTGGTGCTGGCTGTGGGCTGGGGGCTCACTGTGACTGCTAAGTATGTGGTTTGGCTATTCCTAGCTCGGTTCCTGGGTTCCACGTGGGAGTGTCCAACGCGGACAAGTCAGACCACAGGGGATCTGGTGCCAGAATCTCAGAATTCAGAAAGTGTCACTGTCCCCAAACTCTTCACAGATCAAGGGGAGGAAGATGGCCACACCCAGAGGGAGGGGGTGGCGGCATCACACTGCAGAAGAGCATGCGGGGCGGGTGTTGTTGAGCCCTGGGAAAAGGGCCCTTCACAGTATGTTAGAAAGTGACAGGAGATAAAGAACTGCAGAGTGGACACCTTGGCGAGCAGAGGGGAGGGCGGTCAGGGTGCACCTCACTGGGTGAAGGCTGAGCGAAGCTGCAGCAGGAGACTGAGGCCCACAGGGATTTGCAGGGACACCTTCCTGGGTCGCCTCTGCGCGCACAGAGCTGCACAGGGCAGGCACTAAAGCTGCGGTGAGAATGGAGGAGCTCAGTTAGACTCCTGCAGGGAGCTGTGGGGACTCCCTTCCTGCTCTGGCCTTCAGAAATGCAGGGCTGGGAAGGAAGAAGGCATTACTTTGGGAGGAAGATGAGGGCAGAGGGGGAAAGAGAGCTGAGGTGGGCAGCTTGCTCAGTCTCTCTCCAGTGTGCCCAGGGCGGTGGTGACTGCCATGAGGACCCCGCGTTGTCACGCTGTGGGAGGCCTGCCACATGACGATAGCACTTCACCTCTGGTTTTCTTTCCCACACCTCATAACCACCACCTAATTATGAGAAAACTTCAGACAAACTTGAACAAGTGACATTGTACATATTATCTGTCCAGTGCTCTTGACAACTCTCAAGGTCATGAAAAGAGGTAAAAACTTAGAAGCTTCAAAGATTGGTTTCCATAGAGACAAACAACAGGGACACAACGTAAGGTAGCTGGATTGGACCCTGGAATGGAAACGGGTGAAATCCAAAGCCAGTCTATACTTTAACTAATGGTATTATACCAATGTTAGTTTCTTGGTCTTAGCAATTTTGTTAGCTATTAACATCCAGAGAAAGTGGGTGAAAGGTGTAAGGGACCTCTGTGCTAGCTTCACAAGGAAAGTGAAAGAAAGTCTCAGCGCTATCAAGCTATCGCCAGTCACTGTGGCGTGACGATCCCCAGCTAGGGAGGTCATCCACACAGCACAGCAGACCTCTACTTGTCTCGCCTGCTGCTCCCCTCAGCAGTGTTTGTCATTCTGCCTGTTATACACCCACCCTGCCTCTGGTGTTTCCTTTTACTCACTCACCTCTCCCCACCCCGCACATTAGGCCTACACCCCCATTCTATTTTTTTTTTAAAGATTTTTATTTTATTTTTATGCGTACACGAGCTGGGGTACAAGTCAGAGTCGCGGGAGATGAGAGGATTCACCAGAGGCAGAGTGGGGAGCAGAACAGGCAGATGAACTGAAATACACTGCTGAGGGGAGCAGCGGGCAAGGTAGGAGAGAGGTCTGCTGTGCCACGTGTTCCCCTCCCTGGCTGGGGATCAAACTCGCGCTGCTGTGCCACAGATCTTTCACAGAGCTCAACCCGCCGCACCACCAGGCAGGCCCCTAAAATATTTTAAGCCATCTTCCCATTCTTTAGCATGATGTCCCAGACAGCGAGCTGGTTAGCAGCTGCTCCCTCCCCAGCAACCCCGCCCCTTTTCCCTGACCATCAAAACGAACCTCCACTCCCTTCTGCACCATCTCTGCCCACAGTGGTGTGACTACGCCCTCCAGCTACAAGAGGACGCACTGCAGAAGCCTGCCACGCACACACGGTTCACACTTACAGGGTGCAGACAGGGCTTCTGCTCTAGCACCGGAGACATGAAGGGAGAGCTCCTGCTTCAACAAGCTTGAAACCTGTACCAGCATCACACGCTATTGGGAGCTACAAGTGGCACAACGCTGCCCAGGAACCAGAGAAGGCAAGACTGCAACAAGCAACAGGCACAGGTGGCCACTCTGGGCCAGCAAGGAGGGAGAGAAGGGGGGAAATCAACATGAGCCAGGTCAGTGGTACAAGATTTCAAGTCAGGTAGACCGGAGTCTGAACCCCCAGGCTCTTCCCATCAGTTATGCAGCCTTGAACACACCTGGCCCAGCACAGGCCCCCAGACACTTGCTGAATGAAACCATCTGTCTGACCCAGTTTCCCCTCACCTACAAAGCCAGTGTAATTCCTATCTAGCAGAACTAAGGGATCAAGAAGACACAATGCTTAGAAAAACTAACACAAGGCCTGCGGTAGGCAGGCCGGACACCAGTGCTCTAAAGCAATCCTGCCTGAACAGCCAGAATGCTGGCACCTCAGGTACAGGAGTTCCAGGACTCACCAGGCTGGGAGGGCAGTGGGGGCAGCAGAGCAGAGCAGGGGCAGGGCCAGGCACTGAAGCGAGGCCAGGGCCTGGAGGGAACCAGTTACAGCTCAGACAGCTCCTGCCTCACCTGCCATGGTCCTTCCTCTGCCCTGGCTCTCCCGATGCCGTTACCTTCTCCAGCCTTCCTGGCCCCTGGCGTGCCTCAGATCCTGGAGGTGCTGGTCCCAGAGCCCCAATGCAACCACAGAAAAGCCACCTGACTCCACAGGGAGTGGGAAGATAAGCTCATCCCCTAGGGTAAGTGGCACCAAGATGGGGTGGAGGGCGCAAGAGGGAGGTTTTATGGGGAGGAGCGGACTTTTCCTGCACCACAGCCTGCAGATACCACACCCCCATCCCCAAGCATGCTACTTAACTCCCAACTCAATTCTTCAGTCCCTTTCCCAGCCCATTCCAGACTTCAGGCCTCCCTCCCTTCCTAAAGTCCACAGCGTCCTTGAAAAGGAATTTCCCTAAGTTAATTATTTCCTAGGGGACTGTACAGCCTGTCCTCTCCTTCCTGTGACCCAGATCCTTATATGATTGTCACAGCCCCCAGGCCAGAAAACTGCCCCTATGTCCAAGCAGCACAGATGTACTTAAATAGGGTACAAAACTAGGGAGAGGATTCCAGACTTCCAGAGCCTCTGGCCCCAGCCCAACCCTGGCTGATGTTCCCTCCCGGACTTCCCTTCTAGGGTCCCCAGCCCCGCCCCACAACTGAGCTGGCCCAAGCTGAGGAGTTGCTGGAGCAACAGCTGGAGCTGTACCAGGCCATGCTGGAGGGGCAAGAAGGGGCCTGGGAAGCCCAGGCCCTGGTGCTCAAAATCCAGAAGCTGAAAGAACAGATGAGGAGACACCGTGAGAGCCTGCGAGACGATGCCTAATCTCCCGAGTTTCCATTTCACTTTGCAACGTGTAATACTATGCACACGTCCCCCGAGCCCTTCAACCAGAACCATCTCAGCATCCCCAGGCCACTAAGGAAAACAGAAGACACCTCCACAGAGGGCAAGGAACTGGATAGTAGTGGCCTCCAGTCTTTTCAGCCACACCCCCCTACTCCGATCCTGCAACCACCACAGCCCCACAGCAGGGCACACAGCCCCTACAAGAACATACCCTGGATCACACCCAAAATTAACCTCACCCCAAACCCAATAAAGGGATGAAGCGCTTACAGATACCACAGACACATGTGTTTTTTAGTTTTGTTAAAAAAAAGTTTTGACAAATCAGGAAATGAAGGTTTAGGAGTGGTGGTGATGCAAAAGAGGGAAGCCAAAGGTGGAGGTTGGGGGCCGTCAGGGGTAGGTGGCAGTAGTGTCTCCTTCATCCCCATGCCTGGTGTCCTCTCCTGAAGAGGGACAGACGGTCACATTCCAGAACGGGTGGGCGAATCCTCTACCGCGTCTGCTCAACTGAAGAGAAAATAAGGCAGGGTTAGGTAAGACACGGGAAAAGAGGCTGGCAGAAACACGCCCACCCCTGCAGATGTGTGTGGAGTGCTGTCCAAGACTTGGGGGTGGGGCAAGAGGAATCACTTGACAAGATTAAAAAAAAAGAGACTCCACACAGAGATCAATGAAATATCCCAACCAGAGTCAGGATGGAGGGGGAGCTGGGTGAGCCCAAGTGTCTACCACGTACATAACAGACAGCAGACAAGCACGCCAAGGGACGAGGAGATGGGGAAACTAGCCTCATGGGGCCAATACTCACTGTAGGAGGAGATGTCTATCTCATCAGGCAGCTCACTGATATTGACCTCAAAGCGATCCTGCACATCATTGAGGATCTTGGCATCATTTTCATCAGACACAAACGTGATGGCCAAGCCTTTTGTACCAAACCGGCCAGCTCTGGCCACCTGGGAGGAGACAGGGTAAGGATGAAGACTCCAGAGGGAAGATTCCCAAAAGGGAGACTGATGAAGAGACAGTGAGGGGATGGGAGGGCGCTGACAACGTCCTTCCGGGCGTGGGGCTTACCCGATGCAGGTAGGTGTCGGAGTCCTCAGGCATGTCGTAGTTGAAAGCAATGTTTACCCGCTCGATGTCCATGCCTCGGCCAAACAGGTTGGTAGCCACAAGAATTCGTCGTTGAAAATCTTTAAACTGCTGATACCGAGAAAGCCTTTATGAGAAAGGAAATTAGAAAAATGTAAGTGATTCCCCTTCTCTCAATGGTGTCTTCCTCCCAAGGACACAAAGTATCTCCCCCAGAGTCAACTCACCTCTCCTCCTGGGGCATCCCACGGTGGATAGCAATGGCTGGGAAGTTCTGCTCCACTAGAAGCTGGGCGAGGGCAATGCAGCGCTGCACAGACTTCACAAAGATCACCACCTGTGTGTATGTTGTGCGTGCATGTGTGCAACAGAGTGGCAGGAATGTGGGTCCGTGAAAGTATATGAGAAAAATTAGGAGAAGTTTTCAATAATCACAATCTTCTAAAGAAATTCGTCTTAACCTCGATTATGTATTTCCTCCTTTTAAAAAAATACTATATATAACCTGTCTTTCTCAGGTGTAACCAAAACAGTAACCGAAAAAATTATCAGACATATTAGAAGACAAGGATGAGGCTACCTCATGAAAAATTAGTGGTCAGTTTTTAAAATATTCCCACATCAAAGCATCACATATAAATGTCATGTTCTAGAAAATGGCTTCTAGTGCAAATAAACCACACAACAGGCAGTGATGAAATGCTTCTCAGTACAAAAAAAAATTCCAGGCTCTGTTAGCTAATAGAAATATAAAATAGCACAGCTGTTTTGAAAGCTTGACAGTTCCTCCAAAGAGTACACCTAACAAAAAACGCATCCACAGAAAAACATCGATACAAATAAAGCAGCACTTCACAATAGCAACTAAGTGAAATAACCTGTCTATAAACCGGTGGATAAGTAAAATCTGGCATATATCCATACAACAAAACATCAGTTGGCCTTGAAAAGTGAAGTACTACATACACATAGTTCAACCAACCTTGAAAATATTATGTCAAATGAAACCAGGCAGTCACAAAGACCACATACTGCAGTATTTCATTTTTATGTGTCCACGCAAATCCAGAGGCAAATTTTATTGGTGGTTGCCTAGGCCTGGAAAATTTGGAGTGACTGCTACTGGGCAGTCTCTTTCGGAAGCAATGAAAATGTCCTAAAAGTGACTATTGTGATAGCTGCATAATATACACTAAAACCATCGAATTTTACACTTTAAGTGGTTGAACTTTATGTCTGTAAACTGACTCTCAAAGAAGTCATCATATAAAAATGAAAGGAATAAACGAGACCCTAACAGGTCCAAGATTCATGAGTTTTGAATTCAAAAAAGCCCTTCAAGGACTGTATTTAAGTGAGTACCTGTCTGTGTCAGCCAGGTAAAGCAGTTCCCACCCTGTTCACCCAATAGACACTTACATTCTTGTTTGAAAGAATTTCAGTTAGAGGATTTCTTCAGTCCTCTCACATCACGTATGTGCTTTCACTTAAAAGGGTACTTATATCAAGCTTTCTGCTATAGTTGAAGAGATAGTCTTTCCTCTTTTGGACCTTGAACTGACCTGGTTAAACTCAAGGACATCCAGAAGGTCAAAGAGCTTCCGGTTCTTCTCGTTGTCCTTCAGTTTCACGTAGTACTGCTGCAACCCGTGCAGCGTCAGCTTGGTCTCATCATCCACGAAGATCTCCATTGGCTGGGGGGGAGGGGGGAGGAAGGGGGTGGGGAACGGGAGGAGGGCAGAGTGGGGGGGTTAAACCTGGGGGGGTGGAGGAAGTTGATCTCCAATACACCCCATGGGGGGATGGGGAGAAGAGAAATTTCAAAACCCAACCCCACCCCCCCAAAAACACCCACAATTTAATGTGGTCTCTTCCACCTCAGATCTAATTTCCTTCCTATCACAGTTGTGTTTTAAGAATGCCCAATGAATATTGTCATGGAAAAGGAAATTTGCAGATAGGAAGAGTCAAACCATCTAATAGCAATATGCCTACCCTGCAAATGGAGGTGGTACAGAACCAAAATAATAGGGGATTTTTCTCAAAGGGAGCATGAGTCAAACAGCTGGGAAATGGTGACTCAAGGTCAGAATAACTCCATCAAAAATGATTATAATATGGGGGGAGAGGACAAGGACTGCTCCATCTGGGTTCTCTGGACTAGGAGCATCAGATTCAGGATAAGAAGGTTCATGTCTTTAAGGTCAGAATGCAATGGACCTTAAAAGAGGGCAAAAACTACTCAAAATGAGTAATAACTTGCCCTCAGACCACAAAGGAATACTTCCAGATTAGTCTCTGACCTAAGTCAAGACAGCTACAATGTTACAAAGGAGATGTTAAGTAGTGTTAAGAAACAAATTCAGGCAGCAAATATGTATTCAGTTCTTAAAAATAAATTTAAAACCCCACAAAACCCTTGAAGGGGAGTATAGTAGCATTAAAAAAAGACAAACATTACGACTCAACTCCAAGAGTCCAAACTTCTGAGCACTCTTCACTGATTTGAGCACATAATTAACACGAAGATCCAAGGTCCAAGACTGTGTGCTTGTGTGTGTGTGATGGAAGAAAACCAGCAGCCCAATCCCAGAAGGTAGGCTAGCAAAGGCTTTACAAAGAGCAGTCCCATGGCCTCCTTCACAACTAATTCAGCCCCAAGTACAACTAAAGGTAAGACTCATCATGGCAGAGGAACAGAGGGAGGAGGGAAAGAACACACTCCCACTGTTTCTCTGTGGGCCCTGTCCAGCTCCAAACCCTAAGACACACCTGGTATGCCCAAGTGGAGCTCCTCACTTTACCTTTTTCCCTCTCTTCTATTAAAAAAAAAATGCTTAAAAAAAAAAAGAAAAAAAATCTACCACCCCATTCAGGACACCCCTCCCCCCCAACACATATTGGGGAAAACGGAGCACGGCACGCCTTGGGTTCAGGAAAAAAACCGGGAGCGGAAAAAGAGGCTGGCTGGGTCCTCAGCTTCCTGGTCACGTTTCCCCGCGGCCTCCGCTGCCGCCACCATCCACCGCCGGTGCCGTCTGCATTCCCCCGCCGCGCCACGGTGCTTCTCTGCTGCCGGCTCACACCAACCGAGGTTTCCAGATGTGTGCGAGGAGGTACGATGGGAAGGAGTAGGGGACGGGGACTGAGGTGCCAAAGGCCCCCACCCCTGGAGGTGGGGAGGGAGTGGATTCATTTGCGCTGTTTGCTCTTCTTTTGGACATGCCCTGCCATCTGTCTGTCCCTCTCTTGCTCTCCTGCCACCGGGAGGTTATGAGTTTTGGGGCACAAAAGGCTCCAGTTGTATGCTTGATGCCACCTTGAGGGTGCGTGGCTGTAGGGGGTATGTAGGAGACAATGAGTGGGTAGCAGGGCAGAAAATTCTGCCCTCCCCCAGAGAGAAGAGGTTCAAAAATGCTGATTTAAAAAAAAAAAGTCGAACACTACCCGCTCTCACGTTAACCCGACCAAGTCTTCCGGAGTTTCCCTGGCGCCCGCGCAGACCCTAACACTAACTGTCTCTGCCTCTGTGTGTCTCTTCAAGGAGTCATCTCTCTCAGATGGGAATGTGCCCCCTTCTTGGAGCTTGAAGGACAAGGGAGTCTGGAGGAAGAGGGCGCGGCAGGGGAGGAGGCAGCGGGCAGGGAGTGGAGGGAGAGAAGGTAGAAGGGTATTTACGTCTTGCATGAACTTGCGGCAGACTGGACGGATCTCTTTGCTCAAGGTGGCACTGAACATCATGACCTGCTTCTCGTGGGGGGTCATGCGAAAAATTTCCTGGACATCCCGACGCATGTCTACAAGAAGCGAAATGGGAAAAAATACAGTAAGAAAGCACATCTGAATGACCAGAGAAAAGCATCCCAAATGAGGTGAGGACTACTAGAAATGGGTACACAAGAGAACTACTCTAAAGAAAGATTTGCCTCAGGGCTCCCATTCTGTTTTCTCCAACCACCATGAAAAATCAGATCAGTAATTGTAACACACGGGAAGGAGCAACAAACCCTTGGTGTTAACTAATCGAGAAAAAAGATGGAACCCAAAGTTATTAACTACAAAACGGGAATAAAGTCAACAGCAGAAGCTGACGAGGCTAAGTATGGAAAACACTCTATGAGACTGCTCTTCCTACACCCTCCCCACGAACCCCGTCCTCCTATCATGGACCTATTACAGTCTGGCTGTCAGAGTCCCAGCTTCCTGTGGTCAGATTTATTTATCCAATCAGGCAAGTATGATAATCTCTGGAACCCGTGCCACAACTGACATCACTGACATTATACATTATGTTCACTTCCACTCTCTAAGTCAGACTCCTCACAGAAAATTTTATTTTCATAACCCCACACCACACACTGTTCAGATTAATCCTAGAATTGTAGTCGAGATCTAGTCAACTATAAATTCTGATACATGTTGAACTGAGGATGCCAAGACCATCTCCACCTTAAGTCTAGATGACACCTGAGACACAGTGTAGAATCTAGAAGGGTAGGAGTGTGACTGATGTCCTAGATCTGCAAGTCTCTACTCTCAGAAACAAAGAAAAAGTATCACCGGAACATAACACCCCCTTTCCCCTGATCACCAAAGCTGTTCAAAAAACACAACAAAAACCAAGCAGGGAAGCCAGAGCCATCAGTCATGGGTGATAGATAAGAGTCGTCCTGGCACCGAAGTGCTCCTGTATCAAATAAACATCATTTGGCTCCAAAGGGCAACCCCAGACCACTAGCCCAGCCCCAGCACTCACCGAGCTGTTCAAGCATCTTATCACACTCATCCAAGATGAAGTGTTTAATGTGTTTGAGATTGAGGCTCTTATTTCGAGCCAGGGCTAGGATGCGGCCAGGGGTCCCCACGACGATGTGCGGGCAGTTCTTCTTCAGCACCTCTTCATCCTTCTTGATAGACAAACCACCAAAAAACACCGCGACCTGCCAATCAGGGAGAAAAGAGTCTCACAAGGAAGAAAGATTCCAATCTCCCCACTTCCCATTATTTCATATTGACAAACTAATTCTCAGGATATTGTAGCACTAAGAACATTAGGAGTAGTAACCCGATCTCAACTCATATCCACACCAGAGGCTGACGAGAAGAAAAGTGACTTGCCTGAAATAACACGGCTAATTTGGGCAGAAGACTAGCATTTAGTTCTTCTGACTTATGCAACAATCTTTCCTCCCATGACTCTAAGGCCAAGAGTCATTGTAAAACTGAGTAACAGCAAGAAATCATCAATGTAAAAAAAAACACAAAAAGTTCACATTTCCCCCAGTAAACTCAGATTTTTTTAAAGCCTCCGCACAAAACCTATGAAATTACCAAGGCTAAATGTCCTACCTCCTGTTAAACTCACTAAGGGGGAGGCTACTGAGACTCTGGGCCCTACTACAGTATCAACACCAGAAACTTTTCTAATTTCCCAGTAGGAAAAGATGAATGGACAAGACTGTCGTGGCCCTAGTTCTAGCTAGGATAAATTTACAATCACTAACTGTGGAACAACCAGATTTGGAACAAAACGAGAGTAAATTATCACCTATGAGTGAATCCTCTCACATACACCCCCCCACACACTCACCACCTCTGGCCTATACCCCAGGTCTTAATATGCACAAATAAAAATAAGTCTTTTTAAAAAAGTTCAACTTAAATTAGGTAAACTTTCAAGTGTAATTGTTAAGTTTATAAGAAATACAGGGAGAAATGAAAAAACCAAACACAACAGGGAACCAAACATGCAGAGATAGAATACTCTGTAGAACTAACTCAAGCTCTGGAACAATCACTGTAGCCTAAATCTGAGCAAAATTTTAAGGCCATATCAATGACCTGTGTCTTGATCCTGACACATTCTTTTGAGTAGCACAATGGTGGTGATTTAGACCACCCGTGCACGCTTAGCTAGATACTAAGCTCTGCAAGAAATGTTCCCATACTGCAACAAGGGAAACTGTTTCCTAGTTCTCAAATTTAGAATCAACCTATGGACAAAACTACCCGGCAAAAATAATTGCTAGACTCATAAAATCTAGAAATACAGATTACACAATGTAGACACACATTCGTGGCACTCAAGTAATTTTTAAGGAGTTATAATTAACTTTTTCATGTTGGGAGAAAGAAAAATAAGCAAAGCAATCTTTCATGAAAGACGTCAAAAGGTTAAAGCTTTTAAAAAACTGTGTAATGCCTGGTTTCTCAGAACCACAGAAATTTTTTAAGGGTTAACAAATGATTATCTTTTATGAACTAGGATTAGATGGGAGAACACAAATCTTTATTATGAGGCCTTCCAGATCACGATGCAGTTACATCACCGCTTAATCTGGTTTCTAAGAAGTACTTTTAGTTCAGGGGTATGACTGAAACACCCCTAGTTCCTTTAAGACACAAAGCAATGAGCACACAGAAAAATGGTACTAATCCAAAAGAAAGTACTGTTCTTCGGGCCTCCCTGGTGGCGCAGTGGGTTAAGCGGCGCACTGTGAAGCAGACCACAGCCACTGCAGCAAGAGTTCGATCTCTGCCTCCGGCCAGGGAGGGGACCCACATGGTGCAGCAGACCTCTCCTGCCTCCTGCCTCGCCTGCTGCTCCCCTCAGCAGTGTTTCCGTCGATCTGCCTGTTCTGTTCTCCACTCTGTCTCTGGTGAATCCTCTCACCCCCCACACCTCTGGCCTATACCCCAATTCTTGTATGCATAAATAAATAAATCTAAAAAAAAAAAGTACTGTTCTTCACCACACCCCAACAAGGTATGTAAGCAATTATATAAATCAGTGGTTCTCCCATCCCCTGAAGGCCTCGTAAGAAAGCATGTCCACACTTGATATGATTATATAGGGGCGGAACCTATATAATCTATGTTCCCAGCAGGTTCCCAAATGCTGAACTACTGGTCTGGAACCACTCGTGGACACGAAGGTTACATAATAAAAACTCAAGTCAACACTTGTGGCACCCAGACAGCTTTCAATTTCCTGCCATTTTAAAGACCGTCAACATTCACACTACACTAAAGATATTTTGCAGCTTCCAGCCTTTTCTTGGCACACACCCCAAAATTGTCAGATTGTCAACCATAACAGTGAAGTAACTCAAACTCAATGTAAGTTGTACTAAAAAAAAAGGCGGCGTTGACACACCCTCCACAGCCCAATCATGCTGCACAGGCTGGTCATACAATGTATTTTTTAAAAAAAAAAAAGTTTCTTTGAATACAGAATATAACATGCACCTTAAATTATATCCAAATGAACCCAAAATTTTATTAATTCTCTTGTACATCAAGGCTTACAGAACACTTCTACATACACGTCTTTAAATCCTCCAATTCCGGGGCCTCCCTGGTGGCACAATAGGTTAAGCAACGTACTATGAAGCAAACCACAGCCACCACAGCATGAGTTCGATCCCTGCTGCCTGCTGGAAAGGGGACCCACATGGCACAGCCGACGTCTCCTGCCTCACCCACTGCTCCCCTCAGCAGTGTACTTCAGTCAATCTGCCTGTTCTGGTAGATCCTCTCACCCCCCACACCTCTGGCCTGTACCCCAGTGCTTGTATGCATAAATAAATATTTAAAAAAAAAAACAAACCTCCAACTCCCCAGACCCTCACTCTCCTAGGGCTCTTTACTCTGGCTTACCTTGACATTGGGCATGTATTTAGAGAAGCGCTCATACTCCTTGCTAATTTGAAAAGCCAATTCCCGAGTGTGACACATCACCAGCACAGACACCTGCAGGAGGAGAGAGAGATAGTGATAAATACACACACTGGGAAAATGACTCACAAGACACTTGGAGGATTATAATTAATGTCAATTCTGAAATCACAATCATTAATCTCATGATTATTATGAGACACTTCCCACGGTCATCACGCAAGGGCCATCTGACCAATAAGCACCAATTCTGAGCATTCCTTATAACCAAGAAAAAAAAACACCCTTTCCAAACATTCCTCACCAAAATGTCAGGGGCCTCCCTGATAGTGTAAGGGGTTAAGTCTCATCGTTATCAAGCTATCAGCAGCCACAGCAACCTGAGTTCAATCATCGGCCAGGGAGCTGACCCACATGGCACAGCAGACCTCTCCTGTCTCACCTGCTGCTCCCCTCAGCAGTGTATTTCAGTAGATCTGCCTGTTCTGCTCCCTGCTTTGGTCTGTAGTAAATCCTCTCACTCCCTGCACTCTGTCCTACACCCCAGTTCTCGTATGCATAAATAAATAAAAATAAATCTTAAAAAAATGTCTTTCCCGCCCTCTCCAAGTATACCTGTCCAGTAACTGGCTCCAGCTGTTGCAATGTGGCCAACACAAACACGGCTGTCTTTCCCATGCCTGACTTTGCCTGGCACAGGACATCCATTCCCAGAATGGCCTGAGGGATGCACTCATGCTGAACTAGAAGGAAAAAAATATATTAGAATTCAGTCACCAGGTAAAGCCAACAACGTTTTTCACTTCTCCAAAGCCATTTCTCTCCACTCAATTCTCAAGTTCTTGCCAACTTCCAAGAAGCCCTTTTACTTTTCCACCAATTTATCAATCCAATTTATCCCAAAACCAGATCTATTTCTTGCCAGCTTCAGCCACCTTCAGTCCCAGGCCCTCCTGAGTCCTAACAAAACCTCCTGAACCTACCGTGCTCACCTCTGGTGCTCCTGGCTGTCCTATATTTTCCTTAGTCTGTAAGAATCCATCACACTTGAATGTCTGCCACAGGCACTTCTACTTAGGTTGCTATGCTTTGGGTCACATAACCCTGCAACCCTGGACAAAATGAAGGACTTGGTACCTGACCCAGAAGTCAGTCATCCCATAAAGGTTTCTAGAGACCAGAGTTGGCAGAATGAGTCTAACCAACTCCTTGGAAACTTAAAACTAGACATTAAAGTTGACAAAAGCTAGCAGATGAGAAAAGCCAGCCACAAGAACAAATGGCAGACCTCTAAATTGTCTTTGGACCACATTCATGCTATGATGAATTAAAGACCAGCCAAAGAAACCTCTGTTATTGCTAAATTCATATGTGGTACTTATTTCCTGGTCTAGCCTAAAAATAAATCTGTATCAGCAATCTGAGAAACCATGAACACATCTGTTTCTTGTACCCTTGGAGAGTCTAACCCTTTGAGAGTCTACACCCAACAGAAAATTTACCTTCTGACGGATGCTCAAAGCCACAGTCTACAATGGCTCGGAGCAACTCTGGCTTGAGCAGAAAGTCACGGAAGCCAGAGCTGTGGATGGAGACATAGGAGCCCTTGACATCCTTCTTGGCAGGGGCCTCAGCCCCATCTCCCCCAGCTGCTGTTTCCACCTCATCATCTTCATAGTCCAAGAGCTCATTGTCCACATCGTTCTCTGCCATAACTGAGCCGGCAGGAGAAGAAGGGGAAGGATCTCTGGTGGGGTCACTCAACGGAAGTGAAAACAAGGAAGACTGGACGCTTGAGGAACAGCAGAGGAACAGAGACACACTAGTTTCTGGCAGAAGAGCTAGGAAAAAACACCAAAGATTTATCAGAAACCGGCAGAGCCTGCAGCACCTTCTTTCCATCCCCACACTCTTAGCACTTTCCCTGAACCTTTATCTGAAAAAATCATAAAAGGAAAAAGCAAACACAGAAAATGAAGCATAAAATGGTCATTCTCAGGGGAGGTGATTAAGACACATATTCCCAACAAAAGTAGAAGAAATCAAGAAGCTGGAATGGAAGAGCAGCTTGTAAATTCCTCATGTGCAAACAGAACAATAGGGAAGATAAAGACTAGATCATGAAAAGCAGAGTTCGAAAAGCAACTTAAGGCGTAGAGGACAAAATTAAAGGTTCTGAAAAACCCTCGAAGGTGCGCCTGGAGCTTTCCCTGTACCCTCGAGGTGCCGACCCCTAACACAGCAGCCATCAGTCCAGGGTGATAGATAAAGGTCATCATGGCGCGAAGCGCTCACTTGTCCAAAGGAACACATCATGTGGCTGCCATCCGCCCACCACCACTCTCCAGCCTCCCCGCCCCCATACCCTTTCCTCGGGTGCGTAAGAAATCCCTGTGTAGTTAACGGTGGGGCCAGGGGAGTGGGCGAGAGTACAGAATTTAAAGAAAATGGCTCGGTCGGAAAAAATTGAAAAATTCACCTCTCCGTCATACAAGATGATGCACTGTTGTATTAACTTCACACAAGGAAGGAAGTTAATAATTGATATACAACTAGGTATCATCGCTCCGGCCTTAACAGAACCTTTACCAAGTGGCCACACGTCTCTGGCGTTACTCCTCGGGAGAGCCTCCTTTCCAAGAAACACACAATGCCATCACTCAGAAACATTTGGAAAACACTCCACCGGGGGTGATCGCGTGGAGACGAGAGAAGTCGACCTAGGCCTACAAACCGGCTTCTCCTGTTCCCACCGCGGGCGAGGACCCAAAGCGGGGAAGATGAGAAGAGCCCCGCCCTCTGCAAACGGCGAGGATCACAGAACGCCTAGCGCCACCTCTCGCAGTCGCTGGTGCCTCGGATAAACTGGGGGCCCAACCCGGGTGTCGGGAGCAAAGGGAACACAATGGCGTCGGGGCCACCATCTTGGATTGGGCCCCCCAGCTTTCCTACCTCCTCCCCCCGCAAGACTTCTTTGCTTTCGAAAGTAAAGCGAGTAATGGAAAGAACGACTCAGCTTCGGCACCAGGGACCAAACCACGACCTACAGGAAAGATATCAAGAGCCCATGCGGCAGGATTGCCGCGGGGTAACGCAGATGGAGACGGATGGTACCGCAGGCCAAGGCTTACCTGAGCAAGGCGAGCGCGTATGGCGGAGGGAACAGGGACGAAGGAGGGAATCTGCCTTCACTTCCGGTTCCCAGCTTCCCTCTACCCGGCTTCCCGCCTTCTCGGCCTCCAGTGCGCAGGTGCAAAACACCGGAAGAGGGGCCTTACACTGTTCTTTAGTTCCGCTCACTAAAGGGTTGCCCTTAGAAAATGCCTGTGTGGAAATTTTTTTAGTTACTTCTCAGTACTCTGCTACTACCAATAACAAAAAAGCATAAAGGATCCTCTCCCGCTGTTATCTTTTTTCACTTGTCTTACTTTTTTCCAAGTCCCTCACTTCTTCATTCAGGTTGTTGTCACGCAGGTCTTCTCTTAGGGCACGGCTCAGCGGGCGCGTGAGGAAATAGTTGGCGGGAGTTGCGAGTTCCCACGGGGTCCTTGATCCGGTAGTCAAGGTGACCTGAAGGCGTTGGCGCTGCAGCTAGGACTAGTGTGACCCCAGCTGTGCGGCGAGAGTAAGCTGGGCTCAGAAATCCTGAACCGTAACCTTTCTCCACCCGTGGGGACGGAAAGCGGCATTTGCCCAAAATAAAGTTGGCCGACGTGGCTGATCCCCGAAGCACCTCGAGGCTAGTGTACAGGGACGGCGAGCACTGAGTGGGAGACGGAGTGTAGATTCTATCCCAGACACTAAAGATTGTGGGAGGCTTGAGGGTTACACCACACTCCGTATTGTTAATTTGACTAGAATGTTCTTTACCCCTCCCCCAGTAGCCTGACAGTTCAGTCTGGATCTTTTCCTGATTGAATCATTTGATAATGCTAATAAAATGAAACTTGTCCATTCTGTAGACAAGTCAACAAATTCAAGGAAATAAAGTAACATATCCAAAGTAAAACAGCTAGTAAAGTGACACAGCCAGGATGTAAACACCTTATTCTCTATTGTACCCTGCCTCCCTGTACTCTCTAAGTAAGCTATGGATTACTCACTGGTATAATAGGCTTCTTTCTGTAGCCAAGAGAAATAAGAGTGAACCAAGGATGGTGTCATAGAAGGGCAGTTCTTCCCAACCCTAAGTATCAATTTATTCAATATCAGTTGCTCACCCCATGGTTGGATCTGGGGCATTGCAGTGAATAGCCCTGTTGTTACAGAATTCACATAATGGGGAGACAACACATAAATTTATAAAAATGTCAAGTAATGATAAGAGCCATGAAAAAGAAATAAAGCAAGGGGCAGAGTGCTGTTTCTACACACCAGTTTTTCTCTACAGTTGCCATCTATATTCTCAGGCTCCCAAACAAGAAACCACTTGTTCCTCACTTTAGAGAAATAATACTGCACCATTTGTTTTTGTCTGTCCAACTAGTTCAAATAACAACCCTTTTGGGTGTTTGGGGAATACCCAAACAACAAAAGAGTGACTGAAAATGAGAAATGAAGACACAAAAAGGAGCTGCTTCAACCCATCAATTGATTTGCCCATAATTATTTTATTGACACGTCTTTACAAGGGAAAAGTAAGGTGTTGAAGATGTTGAGAGGAAGGCCATGCACACAGGGGATACAGCATCATTTCATATCTCAGGAAGCATCTGATGGGTCTTTGGGGAAACAGGAAATGAGGGAAACCCAGGAAAGAGAATGACCAAGAAATACAAAGAAATATAAAGCAACATCTTCTTGGAACCACAGTACAGAGCCTAAATGAGGTCATCATTTCATCTTGTCAGGGATCATAAGGTTTCTGGGGAAAAAAGAAGTGAGAAAAACCAATTCTATTGCTAGGGTCACAGAACAAATGAGTAGAGACACAGAAGTGAAAAAACATCTGTGTTTAGGTTTTGGTAGATAAGCAAGCGGAGGCAATCACAGGATTGCACAGCTTCTATATGCCAGAATGTCATTTATAGAACGACTTTACAGAATGACTCCTAATCCACTGCAGCAACCCCATAAGTTAGGCATCATCACCATCGTTATGGTCAGTTTATTATCATTATTACAGCCTTGCAGAGGAGGACACTGAGGCTATCAGTGATGGAGTCCCAGATGTGCAGCCAGCAAGTGGCAGGATGGGGAGGAGGACACCACCTGAAGTCAGGATGTTCTTGACTTCCCTACTTCTGCATGCTACAAATGTCACAGAAGGCATGGGTGGATGGAACTTGGGAGTTTACAAGTTCCCAGTGAAGGTTAAAGAACAATAAGTAGATTCGGGTCTGAGCAAGATATTTATAAATTTCACAAAAGTACTGGATTCTGCCTCCTAGAATTTCTAGGGAATGGGAGGAGAGGAGGATAATGGTGGGAAGTAACTTTGTTTTGGAGATTTCTTCGAGGGAGGAAACTGTCAGAAGTCAGGTTCTATGATGGATTCTAGGCAGCAATCCGGTAGTTGGGATGGACCTGTGGCCTGACGTCACAGACCATGCCAAGAAGCTGGGCCAGGACACGCTCACGGTTTCTCTGCTGGGAGCTCTGCATGCCCTGCACCTGGCGCCTTGTAGCCTGCTCCACCTCAGCAGACAGGTTCCCCTGGGAGCCCATGGCCTGAGAGTTGGGGGAAAGGGTAGGAGAAAGAAAAAAGCAGAAACAGAGAAAGAAGAGCCCAAGCATGTGGAAGGAAAGTTCCTGGAGCAAGGCCAAAAAGAAAAACCCTCTCCAAAAAATAAAAGTAAGACCTTCTCCAAAACTACCTCCCTCCCATGTAAATATGCAGGCACCAAAGAGAGCAATACAATCCCCTTCCCCGAGACCAAACATGCAAAGTCACCATACCAGACTGTAAAACCCCATTATCTCACCTCCCATGACCATAAAACTCTGCCTAGACTGTCACCATTATCCACCTAGACTACAGCGACTACCCTACAAACTGTACAAGTCCTTCAAAACCCCAAGCTAATAATACAAAGCTTGACCAGTGTCATGGCCCCCACCACGGTTCCCTTCCACCATCTACCACCTTATTTTCTTGTAGAATCAGTCCGTAAACACCTCGCCTGATATACTCCCCAACATGAACTTGGGGAGGGGGGTTTCCATCCCAACTTCCCCACCACTCACCGCCTGCTGCTTGCTCTGGAATTCCTGCTCTCGCTCTCTGCGATACTGCTCTACTTCCATCTGTGCCTCCTCCTTTGCCTGCTTCAGCCGCCGGGCCTTCCCTGGAGGCAGAAGAAAGAACAGAAGTGGGGTTGGACCCCCAAAAAAATGTAATGGTAGGGATCAATCATTTCCAGAAAGTTAATTCTGCTTCCTCTCAGCCAACCAACTGCTATATTCTGACAACTACCCATTTCTTCCTTCTTAATCAGCCACCCCAGCCCCCAGCTCTCTCTCCAACAGCCTTTGGTGTTCCTGAAGAGTCAAACGTTTGCTGTCTCCCCACCCAAATTTCCTTTCCAGATTCCTAAAGGAGAGAAGAGGAGACTCACTCTTCCTAGCATCTGCCACCTTCTCAGCCGCTCGCTTCTCAGCTTGCAGGAGCTGCTGTATACCCTGGGACTGACTGGCCATTGCTGACGTTATGGCCGATGCTTGCGATGCAACCAAGGTACCAGATGGCTCCCACCCCTACCCCCCACCGCCTACTTCTCCCCCTCCTTCTCCAGTTCGTTGCTTCGTCCTCCACAACCCCTGGGTCTTAGTGCTCCCCTTTTAGCTCAGCCTCCTGCATTGGGTGTCTCCCCCAAACTGATCCTCCCATTGATGGCTGGTCCTCCTCTCCCACTTCTCACTCGGGCAGTACTCAGAAGGACCGCTTGGTGGCAGCAGAGACCACTCAAAGCTGACCGATACCTTCACAGCAGGTGCAGCTCGAGACTGGGCGGAGGAGTGTTTGGGGAAGTAGGAGGCAAAGTGGAGTTGAGCATGGAGTGAAAAGCAAGGAAGTCATCATTCCTCGCCAAATAGGCTGGGCTTCTCTGAATTCTTCCAACTCCTCTTATCCTTTCTCTCTCTCTCCCGTTTTCATCTATTATTCTTTCCCAAGTCCAAATTTCTGCATCCACCTCACTTGTCTTGTCCTGCGGTTTTTTTCCTTATGTTTTATGACCGTGGTCTCTTTTTTGATCTGTCCCTGTGGTTGATTTCACTGTGCTTTTGCATGTGTTTTCCATTGTCACTGTGATTTTTAGCCCGTCTTTACAACTCCCCTGTTTTCACTTTCAAACGTTTCCTCATCTTTACATGTATCACTAAACCTTCTCCCCTTCCCTGCTAGTTGTGGTCAGTGGGAAAAGCTTCCAAATCGCTTAACTTTCTTAAACTCCTTAACTTCCGTAAACTCCTCCCGGAGGCCAGACCTAGGACACACACGCCCCGCCCGCCCAGACCGGACGCGCGCCCGCCCCCTCGGGGAAGAGCGACATCCGGGAACGCGCCTCCAGTTCATTTCCGCCCTTCCCCTGCGTCTCCGCTTGCGCCATTTCCGCCAGCCTAGAGTGTCTCCGCCCTTCCCGCCTCCCTTCCTCTGAGCGTCTTAAACACAGGCCTCGGGCCTACAGCTCAGGGGGTACTTAGGGGGGCGGGGGGCTGGTCTGATGAGTAACCCCTCCCCCCAGGTCCCAGAGGGAGAAGCCTCTACGTCTGTCTGCCGGGTACATTAT
Source organism: Galemys pyrenaicus (assembly GCA_019455555.1). Lineage (NCBI taxonomy): Eukaryota > Metazoa > Chordata > Mammalia > Eulipotyphla > Talpidae > Galemys > Galemys pyrenaicus. Next base: position 256,038 of record JAGFMF010012192.1, on the reverse strand, counting down.
ATTCAATTTCTAGTTCATTTCTTGAAATTATCTGTGACTTTTTAAAATTCAAATTTTCTGCTGATAAACATTCCCCCCCATCAGTCTCTATTCGTCTTTTTCAAAGTCCTTTAGTAAAAAATTAAAAATTTACTTGGGCTAAGGCGCCTCAAAGCAATTATTTATCATTTTCTCAAATTTTACATTAAAATATTAAGTCAGTGACCCCAGCGTCCCCCTCCCCCCAAATTTTTTTCAAACTTACCATCTTGTAAGGGTTGGGACAGGCCTCCTCTCTGCTGAAGAAGAAGAAACAGGGAACTGAAGGAAGGAACAAGAGGGACTGTCAGAGGAGGAGGGTGAGGGACCAGCCAAGGCTGGGGACCTGACTACTGCCTTTCTTTTCCTTCCTCAGCCCAAGAGTTCCATGGCCTCTGCTTCCCGCCGCCAACGCCGAGAGCGTCGCTTCCGTCGTTATTTGTCAGCAGGACGACTGGTCCGGGCCCAGGCCCTCCTTCAGCGGCACCCAGGCCTTGATGTAGATGCTGGGCAGCCCCCACCACTGCACCGGGCCTGTGCCCGCCATGATGCCCCTGCCCTGTGCCTGCTTCTTCGGCTTGGGGCTGACCCTGCCCACCAGGACCGCCATGGGGACACTGCGCTGCATGCTGCTGCCCGCCAGGGCCCTGATGGTGAGTCTGCCTGATGGGGAACAAGGTCATGAGCAACTGACCGGTCTAGGTGAGGCCAATTATGAAAGTAGGTAGTTATTTGGTGATAGAACTTAGGGAGGTAGTGCACCAAGTTGGCATGTGGCTATGGTTTATGTCTGTACATTACTGAACTATCATTGTCTGAAGAGCCTGAAACTCCCAGAACAATTGGTCTTCAGGTTTCACAGATTAGTTAGATTGCTAGATTAGTTGCTACCTTGTCTCTTACTGGTGGTTTGTCAGTAGCACCAAAGGAGGATAGCCAGCAATGGGCTCTGGAGTTCAGTTGCCTGGGTTCAGATCCTAGCTTCACACTTATTATGAACAACATATTCTTGGGCAAAGTTACTCAACTTCCCTGAGGCTCAGTTTGCACATTTGCAAAATCAAATAACAACCTTTGCTCTGTGCCAGGCACTTCTTACAAAATAACTCATTTAATCTTCCCAACAACCCTGTGAAATTCTGATTACTATTATTATCCCCCATTTCCCTGATGCAGAAAACAGTTCAGAGAAGTACCTTGATGCAGGGCTACGAGCTTCAGCAGCCTAGCCGGGGCGTTTCTGTGTTCTTTAACAACATTATCCCATGTGATGTCACAAAGTTCTACGGGATAGAGCCCAGGTTCAGCGCAACCACGCTGAGACATGTTTTGAGAATCAACTGTCAGAGTATGTAATTAGAGCCCCTGGCGCACGATAAGCACTTGGTAAATACTGGGTAAATACTGGCCACCGTTGCTCCTGTTGCTGTCAACAAACCCAGACTCCTTCCCCATGATTCTGAAACTCAAAAACACTAAGAACTAAATATTTCTCATCAGTCTGCCACCAAGCTCATTTCGTGACAAAACCTAGCCTGAACTGAAGTGAGGCTTTAAAGTGAGGATCAAAACAAACAAAACAAAAATTTGTTTTTCTCCTATTGATGTCCGTATTCACTATGCCTCAGAAAATTTCACATGTTGGTTACTGGGGTGGCCCAGGTCCTCCTGGGTACATAATATACAGCATACATGCTTGCAGATCAGGTCTATCAAATCCCAAAAACACCTGAGTTCTGAAAAACCTTGGATGCTGAGGGTTTCAGATGAGGCCCTGTTGGTCCTGTAGCAGCAGTGGAGGCAGCTCTGCAAGAGGCCCTCAGTCAATGAAAGGCAAGTGAGGACATTATCAGAAAACCTCTAGTATTAGAATGAACCAAAATGAACTCAATTTGATGGTTGTCACCATCCCTTCAGCTCCCCAAGTATATGAGGAACTACCACTCACCTCCAAAACTTCCTCATATGGTCAAAAATTTCCTTTTTTTTCTCAGTTCCCCTTAACATAGTGAAATAAGCTGGCATATTTGGACATTTTTTTTTAAATGGACATGTTTTTTTTTTAACTTAGAAACAAGAGAAGAGATTTCCAGAGTGCAGTCATCTAACTAAACAGTCGATGGAGCAACAGAGCATAGTACCCTGAGGTGACCTCAGACCTCATCCAAGGCCCAACTTTCCTCTTAGAAGCTGTGTGACAGGAAGCTTAATTTGCCTCTCAAAAATGGGAAGTTCTGAGGATACAAGAAAGAGCTAGGTGCAGTTGGGGCACTCACCAGATGATAAGAATTGTTATTTTGACTCTTCTTTTAGTCAGTTAAGACTTTTTGATTTCTTATGTCTTTTGTTTCTCTACAGTTAGTTTTTTTGAGAACAAAAAAGCCTCTCAGTATTTTAGGAGACTTTCTCATTGTGTTGAGTTCTAAGGAGCATGTAAGGTAAATATTATATGATTTCCAGACCTGGAAAACAGGGCCCAAAAGGGTCGGAACTTGCTTGAAATCTCACAGCTGATAGATCCTTGTCTTCTGGAGGGAGACCTGCTCTCAGGTCACTCCCAAGCTCTGGTGTCCTCCCAGTCCTTACTTCCTCCTTTTCCTGTCCCCACTCCAAATCTGCCACCAGGGGGCCTTCTATCTCCTTGGTAAAAAGACCCACCTCATTCAGCTTGTAACTGCTTTAGAGATCACAATGCCTTAACATGCAATGTGTTTGAACACATGAAATGACAGAATCTTCCAGAGACTTCCTCTTCAGTTCCCTTGTTAGGTCTGAGGGATAAGCCAGTTCGTGCTGGATAGGCTGGATTGGTTTGTCAAACCCAGTAAGATGCCTGTGAATGGCCCTTACCTTTGTAGCTTTTGGTAAATTCTTTTGGAGGACTCACACCTAGAGAGATGATCTTAGCTGTCAGAGACCCCTGCGTAAACGCGCTTTAGTCATACAGCAAGAATTTACAAATGTTGAGAAACAGGTCATTTTTTTTTTTTTAGTCTTTGCAAAAAGAATAAAGTCCAAAGCCAGTCTATTGTGTTTTTTGTTGTTGTTTTTGACCTAACATTCTCTGCATTCTGCTCTGTGACAGCACAGCACCCAGCATTTTCCGTCCACTACCCACTTTGATCTGCACGGTAGAAGTAGGCCAGGGCCTTTACAGATGGCTGAGCCATCCGGTGTGTGTTGCATTTGCCTTTCCAGCCTTGCCTCCCACTGCACACCCACAAAGCCACAGCTCCAGCTACGTAGCTCTCTTTTCAGTGACCCCACACATGTTTTCACAAGCCTGTCTGTCGATGGCCTGTTGCCTTCCTGTTCACTGGATTTCCACTTTGCTAAGTTACCCTCCTTCCCAGCCCAATATAATAAGCCCTGCCTCCTCCTTGAAGCCTTCACCAACTTCCCTGCCCACTGTTACCATTTCTTCTATCAGTTGTCACTCCGTATAAGCTTCAGATTTTGGCATTTTTTTAAAAAATGTATCTCAGTTAAGTAGAAATAACCATCTCTTTAGGTAGAAATTGACTAAATTCCTATTTAGGCATATTGAGAAGGGAAGAGGGTGCTTCTATCACTAAAACAAAGTTCTTGTTGCTGCACAGAATTTTTTTTTTTCATATTTATCTTTCCCAATGTGAAAGTAAAATGTGTTATTGGAAAAGTCGATCTCTCCTGCCAAATAGATGATAAAGTTGCCATCACATACCACTGGTTGGGGGGTGAACTGTTTAATAAATGATTAATGACATTTGGGTCATCTGGGGAAAAGTGGAGTCGTGACTCATAAGTAAGTTATAGCTGATTAAATGCCTAAAAATGACAGAAACCGTACTCACCAAAGTCATGGCAGGGTTTTTCCTTGGGGTCATGGCAGTGCCCAAGGTTTAGCTTTACGTATGATCGTATGATGGGTTGATCCTTTAAAATAAAATAATTTGCAAAAATTACCACAAATCAGTATTCCCTATGGTAGGAACATGGATTCTTATTGTACTGTGTACTTTCTTGAACATTTTTTATTTCTAAAAAGAAAAATCTAGTAGAAAAAGAACACAAGAAAATGTTTTTATAATCTTGGACAGGAGAAAGCTTTCTTAGAACAAAATTAAGGCAAAAGCTATAAAATACAATACCAATACAGATTTAACTACATAAAATATTTAAAAGACAGATGAAATATAATATGTACTATATATGTAGCAGACACAAATATCATACATAATATCTACATCAAGGTTGATATGTGTTCTATATAGAGTACGCTCTTATCTACATGTGTAATTTCTAGGAGCAAAGTAGACAAAAAGCGTGAGCCATTCATTGATAAAAGAGCCAAAAATCATATGAAAAAAAAATTGATAAAATTTTTTCATCTGTCAGATCACAGAGTTAAAAGGGCTGGTGGATAAAAAAAGGGTTGGATATTTGGTTTTGTTAAAGGACAACACAAATACTTATGTTCTTGTTGGGAAACACGTTGAAACGAACTCTTTGAGAGCAACTGACAAAATCGCATACATTCTTTGACTCAGAAATTCCACCTTTGAGACTGCCCCACAAAAGTGTCTTGGAGTCCGCAAAGACGTATGTGTGAAGCCGATTTTTTTTTGTTTTGTTTTTTTCCAGAAACAAAGTTTGTGGGGGAGATTTGTTTTCATACACCCGGTGGAACACCACACTGTTACAGAAGGAGGTGGACTGCATGCTTCCATGGAAAGATACAGATGAGACTGAGATATTAAGCAAACTGCCAAACAACACATGTAGTATAGTTTTGTAGCTCTGAAAAAAATTCATTAAACCTATGCATTTATGTACACGCAGGACTAGAGGAGGCCACAGCAAACTTTTTTGTGTCTCATATGTCAAAAGTTATAAAATCTGTAGTATTTCTGTTTCATTAATAGGAAAATTTCACATTAGTTTTATCCTTTCACATTAAAAAATCAACTAAATAAGACTGAAGGAAGCTACAGTCCTTCCATTCAGAAACTAGAATTTTTATATATTTCCTCCTGGTCTATTTTTTTCAACCATAAGATTTGACCTCTCTCTCTTTTTCTTTTCTTCAGTAGTTCTGAGTCCAGTTTTTCCCGTACACACAGTTATCCTTTTTAGCGACTATTTAATAATTCTATGTCAGGTTTTACAATTAAAAGCCTTCTTCCTTAAAACCTGTACATTTATTTTAAAAAACCCTAGCAAGTGTAAGTGCAACCTGCTGTGAAGCTGGTGGGGAATAAGTAATTGAAAGATAGGTCCAGGTGCTTGCTGGGTGGGGCAAGTTGGGAGGATTTGTGATGCATCCTGTCTACTAAAGAGAAGTGCCTCCTTCCTTGTCTTTATGTGGTTTGGGTTGGGGGAACTCAAGTGCGCCAGGAGATGGGGGAGGGCTGGGGAGGTAGGAGGGGGTGCTAGCCAGCTGAGGCTGGATGTATCTATCTCCCTGCTTTCCCATCAGTGATAGACAATCGCCTATCCCATTCTTTTGCCAGGCAGCCAGTACTTTCTGACCATACAGGATATAGATTTTTTTTATGACTTTATTTTTGTGTAGAAGAACTGGGGTGCAGGCCAGAGGTATGGGGGTGAGGGTGGGTGAAAGGAGTCACCAGAGACAGAATCGGGAGCAGAACAGTCAGACTGACTGAAATATCACACTGATGAGGAGAGCAGCAGGCAAGAGAGGAGAGGTCTGCTGCACAATGTGGATCACTTCCCTGGCTGGGGATCGAACTCAAGCCTTGGTGGTGGTAGTAGTGCTGAGACTTAATTCCTAGGCCACCAGGGAAGCCCCACAAGATAAAAATTTAAAGACTGCCAGCCCATAGCCTCCTGCTCTGGGCACGGGGGAAAGTAGGTCACATCCCTTGCTCCAGGAGTGACAAAGGGCATGGTGGCCATGGCAGGTGACTCTGTTCAGGGATAGGGTGCTGGAGTGGTGTTGATGTGAGTAACATAGCAATCAGCTGACACTGGAATGGATGCAGTGGGCTCATGGCTCAGGAAGAGGGGAGCTCAGCAGTGTCAGTCCCTGTCCTGTCTTCCTCCAGCCTCCTGTCAGCTAGTACCTCAGCCCCTTTGCCCCCATCCTAGGTTAGCAATCATTTGGAAAGAGCTTGCTCTGCTCTTGGGAACATTCCTATGGCTCATACTTGTTGCTTCTCTAGGCCCTCTACTTCCCCACCTCACCCCTTTCCCAGCATCCTCTGCATAAGGCTGGCTGGGAGGCTGTCCTCTGAAAATACTGATTTTACTCAGTTTATTAAAAAGTAATGCAAAAGATAAATATTAAATATGTGTATATAACAGTACAGCATAGAGTGTGCAGGTATTTTACCAGTTTGCAGTATAGTTGTGGTAAGAAACACAATAAAAGCTACAAAGTGACTTGTGTTTTCAAGCCAAACATGTAATACATAATCAAATGAATTTGTATATGGCATGAGGCAGACCAGAAAAGACCTTTTGGTGTCGTAGGACACTAAATGAGTCTATGCGGGTACAGGTCAGAGTACTTAAAACGACCACGCTTGTGCACATGCTAAACTATCCGTACTTGTCAGTGACAGTGGCTTCCTAGTACCCAGGAGGCAGCCCTTTCATTGCTCTAAGAGCAGGGAGCAAGGGACCCACAGGATTCAAGAGAGCAGCCCAGCCAAGACTTGGGCGTCCCAACTGATGATTGCTCGATGTTCTCCTTCCAACAGCCTACACGGATTTCTTCCTGCCACTGCTGAGTCGCTGTCCCTCTGCCATGGGAATAAAGAATAAGGATGGGGAGACCCCCGGACAGATTCTGGGCTGGGGACCTCCCTGGGATTCTGCTGAAGAGGAGGATGAAGATGAGGGTGCCAAGGAACGGAAATGGAGGGAGAAGCTACAGGGAGAGCTGGAAGATGAGTGGCAGGAGGTCATTGGGAGGTTCGAAGGTAAGAAAGCCATCTCCATCCATGCCTGCCTTCTTCCCATTGGCTGTTTTTCCTAGACCCACTACTTGAATGCTCCCACCGGCCTCTGTTCTGGCCTTTCACTTTCTCATAGCCTCTCCCATCTCCCTTCTACCTTCCCAAACAGATGATGCTTCCCATGAGACCCAGGAGCCAGAGTCCTTCTCAGCCTGGTCAGATCGCATGGCCCGGGAACATGCTCAGAAGCGCCAGCAGCAGCAGCGAGAGGCTGAAGAAGCCTGCCGACCCCCTCGGGATGAGGGCTCCAGTCACAGCTGGAGGCAGCAGGAGGAGGAGCAGCGACTCTTCCGAGAACGAGCCCGGGCCAAGGACGAAGAACTGCGTGAGAGCCGAGCCAGGAGGGCACAGGAGGCTCGTGGGGACCGAGGGCCAGAGCCAACCAGGGCTGGGCCCAGGGCAGAGCAACCCAGAGTTGCAGGGAGGGGCAGCCTCTGGCGCTTTGGCGATGTACCCTGGCCCTGCCCTGGGGGAGGGGACCCAGAGGCCATGGCTGCAGCCCTGGTGGCCAGGGGCCCCCCCTTGGAGGAGCAGGGGGCTCTGAGGAGATACTTGAGGGTCCAGCAGGTCCGCTGGCACCCTGACCGCTTCCTGCAGCGATTCCGAAGCCAGATTGAGACCTGGGAGCTGGGCCGCGTGATGGGAGCTGTGACAGCTCTTTCTCAGGCCCTGAATCGCCATGCAGAGGCCCTCAAGTGATCCCAGAGAAAGAGCAAGAAACTGCAGGGAACACAGCCTTAGGGGCAGGGCAGTAGGAGGGTAAGGTCAGGGAAGGGGATGGCAAGGAAGAGGCTGATGCTGCTGGACAGAGAATATGCGGTGGGAGAGAAGGTTGTAAGAGCAGCGTGGGGGGATAGAAGCACGCCACTGCTCCTCAACTCTACCATTTCCTAATAAGACCTGATTCCACATCTCACTCCCAGTGTCTCCTCTGCCTTTTTCCATTGCTGTGGTTTTCACCACCCATGACACCTCCCTACCCACTCTGCCTGCCAAAAACCACAGCTCCTACACACCTGTGACATGCACGCACACACTAATGCGTGCCCTCAGCTGGAGACAAGAAGCACCTGCTTGCCCACCCACAAGGTTGGTGCTAAAACTGCTTTGCTTTCACTCCTCTCTATGCTAGGCTCCTATCCCCTCTGCCATCAGTAGCCGAAGAAATGTGAACAGAGGCAAAAAAAGGGAACAAAACCAGTTTCCCTCCCCGCCCCATCTCCTCAGCCAGAACCACATCCTCCTCCCCACTTAGCACTCCCTTCCTCCCCACACAGGGCTTTCCCTTTGCTGAGTCATTGAATGATCTGAGTGGGGGGCATCTGGAAGTGGGGGACCAAGAGGAGGTTGGCGAAGGGTGAAGGGCGGGAGGTAGAGAATGGACACAGGAAGATCCCTGTGGGGGAGTGGAATTTCAGTTGCTAAAATTAGGAACAGAGGAAGGAGGTGGAAAGAGCAAAATTATGTAACATGGGTTGTCTGTTCTTGGGTAACCAGGGATCCACACCCGAAGAGTCTCAGTGTCTCCCTCTCTCCCTGTCTTACACACACACATAGCTTCTCAGTCCTATCAAGGACCCCAATCTTCCTCTCCTCTCGTCCAGTTCCTACCCCCACCCCAAATCTCTGGACACCCCAGGCCTGGCCTTCCAGATAAACATCTTTTTTTCTGAGGTTGACGAAAAAAGTGCCCTAAGCGGTAGCAGGAGAGGGTTTCACAGAGGAGGGAGAAGGACACTATACCTCCCATTGTTCATACCAACTCTAACTGCTGGAACCGGATGGAAAGTTGTAGATGTTACCAAACCCCACTCTCATGTCCAGTGCACAACAGGGAGCTTGGTGACAAGGAAAGGCAGGACTAAAAGGAAAACCCAGGCCTGAACTGGTGTGTGTCCTTTCAGCACATGTCTGCATCAGAGAACCTCATGAACCAGGAACTTATTTTTCAGGTTTGGAGCCCTCATTTACACAGGAGATTCCCAAGGTGGGAGTGGAGGGCAGCAGACAGGGTAGCTTCTGAAAGCATGGACTGTCAGAGGAGGTTGAGAGCCATGAGGCCCAAGACCAAGGGCCCGGCAGATGTTTGGGGGCAGTAGCAGGAAGGGCTGGTGAGAAAGATCCTGTGAGAGGAAGCTGCTGTGATTCAAAGAAGAGACAGAGCGGTGAGCAACTCAGGCGTCAGGTTCCTCTCACAGGCCAGAGATTTCGGAAGTGGCATGCAAAAAGCCCTGGTTTGGTGTTGGGGGAGATTTGGGGTCTCTAAACTGGAGTGAGTTAAGCAGCAGAAAACGTGTTCATTTGCTTTTTCACCCAAGAGACTTTCTCTGATTTCAAAGCATGTGATTTGCCCACTGCAAGAATTACATAAAACCAAAGCAAAATAAGTCCTGATACCTGGCCCCCCAGACCTCCCTCTCTTTAACACCTTTCCCTATTCTCTGGCCCCCAGCCCTGTTGGGGGTTCCCCTGAGGTGAGGACTGTTCACTTTCTCTGACCACACAGTTTCCGCTTCTGCGTCTCTTATTTCCTAGGTTGATAAAAATAATGAGCCCTAGAGGCCCTGGCTTCCTCTGACCCCTTGATGCCAGGCTGCAGGCATCCTGTCCACTGAAGGAAGGGGCCCAGGGACCCCCAAGGGGTGACTCAGTACCTACTGTGTAACACCAGAGGTGCAAGCGAGCACGTGTGTTCTGTCAATCTAGAACAAGGAATCAATTCTCAGCTGGGGGGTCTGCTGGGGTCCATTAGAGAAACAGGATTGGGAAAGAAATTAGTGAGATTGAAGAGTCACTTGGGGGGTTAGGATTGGGCGTGTTTGAGTTAAGTCAGAAAAAGTTTCTGGGAGGGACCCCAGTGCAGTTCAGCTGAGCAGGAAGTAGCCCAAGGATAAACTCAAACTCTGTTTCAAGTGTACAGTCCAACAGGGGAGGCAGGTCCATGTCAAATTGTGATTCAAGGCATCCAGAATAAACACTGGGGTGAAGTACAGTAGATACAGAAAAGGAGGGAGTGAGTTCCAGTGGGCACCTGAGCTGGCACTGCTGAATGGGAGGATTCCTACTAGAGAAGGCAGGACTCCATCGATAAACGAAATGTCATGAGCCGGGGCGGGAGTTGGAAAACACAAGTTTGCTGAGTGACCCAGGGTCCACAAAGCACAGGTATGAGTGTACATGTGTTGAAGAAAATACCATGTGTGCAAGTATGCCAAGGTAAGGACTTGGACTTCATCCCGTGGCCAGTGGCCCTGGTGACAGCTGTGGAGAACAGGGAGAACAGAATTCTGTGGGAACACACAAAAGGAGTAAAGAAGAAAGTGTTCCATATTTTTTGAACGCCTACGATGTGTTAATGGTATCAAGACCTTTTCCTAACATCAGTAATCCTGCTAACAGCTGGCCATTGGGGGGTGGGGGAGGTGGTTCATGTCCATAATCAGACAAAGTAGCGGAGGCTCATAAACGTACTGTAACTTGCCAAAGGCCACACCACTCAAAAGCAGTGGAATTAGCATTAAACTCATCTTGCTTCAAAACTCGTGTACTTTCTGCTTAGGTCCCGTAACTCCAAATGGCATTCAGGAAGGAACAGATTTCATAAATTTGGAGAGGGCACATCATTAGGATAACCCAACTATTGGGATGGGGAGAGAAGAGCAGTCTTAGATGACTCCAAGTTTTGAGCCTAAGGGATTGGAAAGATGTTGTCCCCAAGTCAAGGTGCATGGCTGAGAGGAAGATAAGGGGTTCAGTTTCAGGTATCAGTCAGTACATTCTTTAAGCATGCAACAGGCCCCAGCACTCTGCTAGACAATGGGTATAAATGAAATAAAGGAACCGCCCTCTTGCAGTCTAATGAAACAGACCATGCAAGTGATAACTACACAGTAATGGTGGTGCACCTGCTTAGAGAAGATCTGCCCCCAGAAGGCCTGCTGGATTTGAGGTGCTAGCATGACACCCAGGTGGAGATTTCCAGCAGTCATGTCAAGCACCACAGAGAAGTTGCGACTGGAGGGATGGATTTGGGCATCATTCCCTTCCAGTGGCAGTTGAGCTTCTTAGTGGACTGGATGCCCAAGAGGATGACCGGAAGAGCCCTGAGGATAATCTGAGATAGGAACCAGTAAAGAAGAGAGGTTGGGGTAGCAATCAGAGAAGTAGGGCAAAGGAGGGGTGTGCTAAGAGGAGGCTGGGCAGCCATGTCTGATACTTCAAAGAGAACTAGTAGGTGAGAGTTGAAAAAATCCTTCAGGTTCTGGAACGAGACGATTACAGATTTTGAGAAAATGGTTTCCACTTACCGGAGGGCAGAAAGTACATAAGTTGAGGAATGAGTAGGAGGTGAGGAAAGGGAGGCGGTGGGTACAAGGCCATAGAGTAGTGAATTTGGAAGATAACTAAGAATCATCTCTATCTAATCCTACACACAAATCTTACAAATGAGGAAAATATTACCAGTTCACAAAAAGTAGTTGATTAAAGGCATAGTCTCTTCAGAAATTACGCAGAAAGAGAAGGTATGTGATAGAACAGACACATTTGAGGAAGAAAATGCCCAGGTAAGAACTTTTAATTTATATTCAAAAAACAACTGAATATGTTTGTGAAGTGAGGGGAAGGCACATAATGAAAACACTGAAGAAAGCAGAATCCGGGCCTCCCTGGGGTTTAGGAATTAAGTCTCAGCACTATCACTGCTAGCAGCTCTGTGACCTGAATTCGATCCCCACTAGGCTGCTGACCCACATGGCACAGCAGACTTCTCCTGTCTGCACACTTCTCCCCTCAGCAGTGTATTTCAGTCAATCTGCCTGTTCTACTCCCCACTCTGTCTCTGGTGAATCCCCTCACACCCCACACCACTGGCCTATACCCCAGTTCTACATATTAAAAAAATCTTTAAAAAAAAAGGGGGGCCTCCCTTGTGGCGCAGTGGGTTAAGCAATGCACTATGAAGCAAACCGCAGTCACTGTAGCACGAGTTTGATCCCTGCCGCCGGCCAGGGAGAGGATCCACATGGCCTTAGCAGACCTCTCCTGCCTCACCTGCTGCTCCCCTCAGCAGTGTGTTTCAGTCAGTCTGCCTGTTCTGCTCCTCACTCTGTCTGGTGAATCCTTTCACTTCCTGCGACTCTGGCCTGTACTCCAGTTCTTGTGTGCATAAATAAATAAATCTTAAAAAAAAAATCCACAAGTACTGGCTGAGGAACACCAAGGGCTCTCTGAGGCAGATGATCGGGGTTGGCAGCAGGCCTCTTCTGTACACGACTCTCCTACAGTGCTGGGGAGCCTGAGAGAAGACCCGGAAAGGAGGCCTTTGAGTTTCCCAAAATAAAGTTTTTTTAGGTCTTCCTGGTAGAAAATCAGAGAGGTAAGTGATTCTAAAGTGCAAGTGAAAGTAGCTGGAATGTTTTACCACATAATACACGTTAAATACATGTAAATACTGTTATATCAAATAGACAAGGAAAGAGACATTGGCAGTCATGGGAAGGATGAAGAACTGATGTAACAGGAAGGCAAGAGTGAGAGATGTGAAATGTGGGAGGCTGTGATGAGAAGGAAAATTCCAAATTCAAGGTCTCAAGACATAGCCTTTCCAAGTGATGACGAGGTGTGAGGCATAACCTTACTCCCGGCAGCTAAAGTAGGGCAGGAAACGAGGCCATAATGCTGTTGGCGTTGAGAAAGTTGAAGCTCTGAGAGGCCAGGGTAGAAGATTTGTGTGGTTTGGAAGTCACTAAAGATCATGTCCAGGAGGAGATACGGAGAAAAACTGAGCTTGATACACACGGCAGAGATGGTGATGACTGTGCTGTGAGGACAGGAGGAGCATGGCGATGGTAAAAAGCACAGGCTTCAAGAAAGGAGCAGGAGGTTATTGACGGTCAGGGCAGAGAGAGGAGAGCAGTGGCCTCTCCTCTGCCCCTGGCCCTCGTGATGAAAGAAAGAGCAGACCGCACCAAAGAGGAGTGCCACTGGGGGAAAGCCAGGTTTCAGAGTACCAGAGGACTATGCTCTTCAAAATGAGCTAGAGGATTTGAATAGGTGAAGAGTTTTGTGGAATATTGTGGAGTGGATCGGTAGAGTGGCCCTGTGGGGTGGGGAATGGAGTCCAGGCAGGTTAAACCCCAGTCAAAGTTGAGAAGGTGACAACGTCTGGGGGGGTTTTGCCACTTGAATCAGAGAGTTGCTGCTTCTGGAATTTAGAATGAGAGATACACAGACTTTTTTCTGAGGGGAAACAAATATCGAAGGGTCTTCATGGCATGCACAGGATAAGGTATTTTTTCCAGTCCCATGCCTTTTAACACCATCCTCATGCTGATGACTGAAAGGTCACACAGTCCCCTTACTCAGGCCCCTCATCCAAACCCCTCACTCAGGCCCCCAGGGCAGCAGTTCCAAGAAGCCAGCAGTGACAAAGATAAGATGGCAACAGCTAATCGCTCTTGATATGGAACAGGAAGATATACAACTCAAGTGGCCAATCCCAGTGGAATGCAGCCCGGGAATGCGGGGGACCTGAACACAACCTGGGGGGCTTGGCTATGGATCACCACCAACGGACAACTTCTTCCCACCACAACCTTCCCGCCAGAAGGAGCTTCAAAATTTTCCATTTCAAAGTACCCCGCCTGTACAAACCCCCCCGCAGCCTGTAACCTGGGTGCGACTTCCCCGACCCCCCACTCTGGGGATCAGAGAACCTCAACCAGGAGCGCAAGGAAAGTTCCTGCTGGTCAGAAACATGGCCTGGTTCTTTCTTCCTCTCTCCCTCTCTCTCTTGCTCTCTTGTCCAACCACATCAAAACCTTTCATCTGGTGCCGAAACCCAGGAAGGCTGTGCTCCCTGGGAACCCCCTGAGGACTGCCTTCCCCCAAGACCGGACTGTCCACCCCATTGCAGAATGCTTTCCTTACACCACCGGCCTCCAATTACAACGACTGTGTCTTCCCCAACCTAATCAACGTCTTCCCCGAGGGTGACGTCTTTCCCTTTCTAAGTACGGGCCTGTGTGGACCAACTTTCCACGCCTAGAGTCCAACTCAGGGACGCCTGTTTTGGCTCTTGGTGTCCATTGGGGGTGAGGAGAGGTTCTCCCCTCCTCCCCCCTTACCCACATTCTCATTCCAGGTCCATAGGTGAGGTTTGGGACGCCACCCTCTCCACGGATCTCCAAGCGTTAGCATCCATGCAATTAGCTTTCTGGCTGGGGCTTCGTTGGTAGGACGCTGCCTCCCAAAACCTACGCCACCACCAGTCACTTCCATGTAGACAATGGGGTCAAATTCAAAACCTGACACCTCCACCCCTTTGGGTTATCTCCTGAGCAATCTGGCCACTCTAGATCTTAACCATGGGGTCCTTATTGATCTCAATAACTTTTGTCATCGCAGTGATAAAGGGACTGAAGTTCCTCATGTCCAGGCTCTCTTTCTGTTGCACTTCCGTCCCTCCCTTCGTAAATCCTGTCATATTTTCCAAGCCCTTCTCACTTGTGACACTCCACGGCCTCATTCACGCAACCTCTCTTTCAGTCACTCATCCGTGATGAGGTCTACTCCCTCCATTCCAGGACTCTTCTCTAGGCACACGCTCTCTCTCTCTCTCTCTCTCTCTCTCTCTGTCTCTGCCCATGACAGATTCACTCTTAAAAGCAAACTGAGCTTCTCTAACTTAAAACCTTGACTCACTATTGCAATTCAACCTGACATCTTTGCATATTAAACCAAGACATATCAGCATTAAACCTCCTTTGCTTTGGTTGAGACAAAAGGTAAAAATGCTAAAATACAATAAAACCCACCACCCTGGCTGACACGTGGGGACTCCCCATTGTTCTCAGCAAGCAGCTGCCTGGACCTTTGCTCTAGTGCTGAGACCACTGCTATGTCTGCCACCATTTAGCCATGGGGGACTCAATTCTCTTTTTCATTTTGATATCTCTTTTGATCTGTTGTATAGGAAAAATCTAGTTTTGCCGTGTCTTCTGCATTTAAGTTCTATCCTTACCTAGTTTGGACAAAAACTTGAAAACAATCCTGGGTTTTCTCTGTTTATCTTTAAAATTATTATAGGGTCTCCCTGGTGGCACAGAGGGTTGAGCGTCACACTGTGAAGCATCTGCTGCACAGCAGCATAAATTCGAACCCTGGCCAGGGAGGGGACCCACATGGTGCAGCAGACCTCTCCTGTCTCACCCACTGCTCCCCTCAGCAGTGTAGTTCAGTCCATCTGCCTGTTCTGTTCCCCACTCTGTCTCTGGTGAATCCTCTCATCTCTGCGACTCTGGTCTGTACCCCAGTTCTTGTATGCATAAGTAAATAAATCTTTAAAAAATAAAATTATTATAAACTTCAGTTCTAAATCTTCCACAATGGTTAAAAATTAGATACTTATTCTACCTAAGAATTTTAACTTCTATCTCATTAAAAACCTTGAAGTTTATAAAAAACTGTATCCAATAGGGCCCTCCCTGGTGGCACAGTTGGTTAAGCAATGCACTATGAAGCAAACCACAACCACTGCAGCATGAGTTTGATCCCTGCCTCCAGCCAGGGAGGGGACCCACATGGTGCTGCAGACCTCTCCTGCCTCACCTGCTGCTCCCCTCAGCAGTGTATTTCAGTCCATCTGCCTGTTCTGTTCCCTACTGTGTCTCTGGTGGATCCTCTTATCCCCTGCACTTCTGGCCTGTACCCCAGTTCTTGTATGAAAAAATAAATAAATATATTTTTTAAAAAAGTGTATCCAACAGCTAAATGGATGTATCAAACTTGGGAACGTAAATTCTGTTTTCAACTTCTGTAAAGTCAAAGAACCACTCTTAAAAATGCAAATTTAAGGTGTATTTCATCTAAAGAAGTTGCTAAGTAACTAAAATTTAAATCAATAACAGATTTCTCTGTTTTCACAAATATTGGTAAAATAACTATCCCTTAAAATTGGTGCACCACTGCCAAAAGTTTAATTACATTTCAGGAGATCTTGTTTTACCTCTCATTTACCTCCAGAGGGTTAATTATAAACTGGTGCCTATAGAAACTCTGACAAATTTTTTAAAACAAATTTTAAAGTCGATCTAAGATTTTTGGTAAACAAAAAACTATTTCAAAATGTAATGACTCACAGCATCCATACCTTAAAGTTGTAATGTTGTATTGTTCAAATATGTTGACTGAATCTCATGCTATTCAAAAAGAGTAACCTCCATGTTAACAAACTTGTTTCTAAGGTTTTTATCTGAACTTCTCTTGATAAGGTCTCTTTCCAGGAAAACTAGTCCACTTATCTTTTCCCCCTTGGAAAAGAAAGTTTTCTCCCAATAAATGGCTTGACTTCTTTCCTCCCCTAGGAAAAATTCAAGGTGACATTTAAAAGCTATGTGGATAAGTTACTGGGACTCTCATATGTATACATAAAATATATACGGTATTAAGTCTGATATTCTTGTTTTTATCAATCTATTTGGTACTTGACTAAGAAAAACTTGGTATATGGGATCATTATAATTACAACTGTACAATTAACTTAAAATTCCAGTTAGAAAAACTGAAGCTGCAGTTGGTTATCTTAAGTTTGTTCTTTTCATCATTTAGATGATGACTAAATCTGTTGTAAAACTAAGATATTACTGAACTTTCAGGTTTACTTTTTCTCCTTATAGTAAGAAAACTAAAATTTAATGTCATTTAAAAATGTGTTTGTGTATTGTCATTCTGAGTAACTAAGTGTTTTGAAAAGGCCTCTGATTTTTCTTATTTTTATCAATCTGTGTAATACTCGCCAGCCTGAAAAACCTTAGTATGTAATTGTTCCATTAACAAACCTAAGAAAAACTAAAACTACAACCAGTAACTCAGTCTTAAATCTGTAATTTTAATCATTTGCTAGAAAATCATGTGCTAAGTTTAATGACAACTTGTTAAATATCTAAAGTCTTTTTTTTACTAAGATAACTTTCAGGACTGCCTTTTGTCCTCATTGCAACAAAACTTAACTTTCAGGTCTATTCCTAATATTGTTGTAACCTCAGTGAAATTTACAACTCCATGACTGGGCATAAAAACAGAGACTATGTAATTACCTGCCTCCTTCAAGGCATACGAAAGACAAATATTAAGCCAATCAATTAGAAAAGCACTGAGAAAAGTTACTCAGAAAACTGAAAGTCTTACATAATTTCAGACTAGATTTGCTGGGCTATAAGAAAGTATACTTAATCTAGACCGAGAGACTCTAAAATGACATCAGGCACCGACTCTAGAGACTAAATCAAGGGTCTATGATCTTTTTTAACACTTGAACATGGTCTTCAAGGCCTCTGACAGAGGGGACTAGCTAGACAAAGAAAGGGAGAAAGACAGGAGGAGGGCCCAGGACATGGCAGTTGCCATTGTCAGTACCCTGCCACCTCAGACCGCCCAAGGCCCCATGCACTCCAGGGCATTCGGGACCTGCACCTCTTGGGCTGCCAGCTTGCTTCCTCTGCCAGCAACCGGGACCCCTCAGCTGCAAGTCCACAAGTGTCGAAAGAAGCTGTCCCCAGGGCCGTGCCTTCAGTGCCATCTCACAGGGCACTGGCAAAGGGACTGTCCCACTCTCCAGAAAGGGAGGGGGCCAGCCCAAACCACAGGCCAGGATGGGAGGACAGGCTTGACTGTCAACTGCCTCTGACTTCGAAGACCCCCGGTGTAGAAGACCTTCTCTGAAGAAGCCCAGAGGTAAGCCAGGCTCCCCTATTTACTATTTCTATGGATAAGCCTCGGGTGACCCTAGAAGTGGCAGACTAAAATATCACCTTCTTGGTGAGTAAAGGGCCCCTTACTCTGCCTTGCTCCAATTCTCTGAACTGACCTACTGATCGATTATCCCCTCACTAGTAATACTGATGGCCGGCCTGGGCCTGGACACTTTACAGACCTGCTACCTTGTTCACTACAAGGCCACATGTTTATGTATTTTAGCATTATTTTCCTAACTTCCCTGGTTAGGACAAGATATGGTAGCTAAATTCTACACCTCAGATTTATGATAGAGTCTAAAAACAGACAAACTGTAAAAGAAGATCTTAGTCTACCTCTTCTGTTCTCCAGATACATGGTTCCAAAAAGGAAAGTGTCAATTTAAGTATACACTTTTCTCATAGGTAACTTTGTCAACAACATGAGTATAAACAAATGTGTTCTCAGGTGTGTGAGACTTCCTAACGCCTAATATATTCTGGTACAATATCACTGGGCAAATCTGACTATGCTAAAATATGTATGTTATAATATCAACATGCTTCTCTACTAATAATCAGAGTTTAAAATAACCTGTGGGTCTCCCTGGTGGCGTGGTGGTTTGAGTGCCACACTGTGAAGCATCTGCGACACAGCAACTCGAGTTCAATCCCCGGCCAGGGAGGGGACCCACGTGGTGCGGCAGACCTCTCCTGCCTCGCCTGCTGCTCCCCTCAGCAGTGTGTTTCAATCCCTCTGCCTGTTCTGCTCCCCACTCTGCCTCTTGTGAATCCTCTCACCCCCCCATACCTCTGGTCTGTACCCCAACTCTTGTATGCAGAAATAAATAAATCTTTAAAAAAAACTTTTAAGTTTTTCTGCTAAGTGTTTTATACAAGTTTGCTACCAACAGACTCCAGTTTCCTGCAGACTTCCCTTTACATCACTGATGCTTCTAGGAACTTAGAACTGCCATCACCCTGAAACTCAAACAGAGTCCAATACTGGTCTTTCCTACTTCCTGCTCTGCCTGAAAATTGAACGATATAAAACCTTGGATTCATCATACTTGGGTAAAATCTTAACATTCAAAAGTGGACTGTGGTCCCTCACTCTGACTTAACTTTATCCTGAGATCCTGACTAGCCTTCCTGCTCATCTTGTTAGTGACTTAATCAAGGACCACCTCACAAAATCAACCACCAAACTTCGCAAATCTTGGGTAGATTTACTGCTCCTTGCCTTAATGTGCATCCGGGCTACTCCTAGAAGTCCTGTTTCTCAGACCTTTTCTTCTAAATCATGCCATGCTGGCCTTGCCTTCACCATTGGCGGGTTATCTCCCATATCTTTCTCTACTCAGGCAACTGCTACGAGAACACTCAGACACATATCTGCCTCGACCAGTTCCAGCACCTCCGGGGGAACAGAGCATTCTTCTACATCCAGATGACCAGGTCTTACTAAAAAACTCTCTCCTAAGCCTCTGCAGCCACAGTGAACGGGCCCTCACACTGTGATCCTCACCACACCCACAGCTGTCAAACTCCTGGGAGATCCATGGTGGCATCACCTCTCACGGGTCAAACACAGCCCACCTCAGTGGGCAGCAACCCAGACAGGTCCTCTGACTATTGACTTACTAACAGCAGAAAAAGGGGGAACTGGTCTTTTTCTTAGGGAAGAATGTTGCCTTTATATTAATGAATCTAGGTTGACTGAAGAAGACATACGTAAACTCAACATTGCCAAGGGCCTTGATCATTTCCCATCAAGGGAACACGATACATGGCGGTAGACCACTTCTCCCATGGTCGCCTGGCTAGCTCCACTCGCAGGTCCAATCATTCTAATTGTGTCATTTTTTGCTTTTGCTCCCTGCCTCTTTTGGTTCATCCAAAATCAAATCCAGACGGTGACATGTTCTCCCTTCAACCAGCTCCTGCTACACCCCTACCACCCCCTACCCTCAGACCTGCCCCTGTGACCTTTCTCCCACCAAAACCCCACTACACCCCAAGCAGGAAGTAGCCAGAAAGACTTTGTCGCCCTGACTCCATCAAAAAGGTGGGAATGAAAGGTCACACAGGCCCCTTACTCAGGCCCCTCATCCAAACCCCTCACTCAGGCCCCCAGGGCAGCAGTTCCAAGAAGCCAGCAGTGACAAAGATAAGATGGCAACAGCTAATCGCTCTTGATATGGAACAGGAAGATATACAACTCAAGTGGCCAATCCCAGTGGAATGCAGCCTGGGAATGCGGGGGACCTGAACACAACCTGGGGGGCTTGGCTATGGATCACCACCAATGGACAACTTCTTCCCACCACAACCTTCCCGCCAGAAGGAGCGGGAAATTTTCCACTCCAAATTACCCAAAAATTTCAAAATTTTCCATTTCAAAGTACCCCGCCTGTACAAACCACCCCGCAGCCTGTAACCTGGGTGCGACTTCCCCGACCCCCCACTCTGGGGATCAGAGAACCTCAACCAGGAGCGCAATGAAAGTTCCTGCTGGTCAGAAACATGGCCTGGTTCTTTCTTTCTGTCTCCCTCTCTCCCTCTCACTCTTGCTCTCTTGTCCAACTGAGTTGAAACCCTTCAATGACTTCATGTTGTCTCTCTAGTTCTTTTTTTTTAAAGATTTATTTATTATGCATACAAGTGCTGGGGTACAGGCCAGAGGTGTTGGGGGGTGGGAGGATTCACCACAGACAGAGCGGGGAGCAGAACAGGCAGATCAACAGAAGTACATTGCTGAGGGGAGCAGCGAGCACAGCAGGAGAGGTCTGCCACGCCTTGTGGGTCCCCTCCCTGGTAGGCAGCTGGGATCGAACTTGTGCTGCAGTGGCTGCAGTTTGCTTCATAGTGCATTGCTTAACCCACTGCGCCACCAGGGAGGCCCTGTCTCTCTAGTTCTAACCTTCTAAAACTCAGACTCACATACCCAACTGCCCAGGGACATCTTCACTTGAACGTACGTCTAATAGATTTAGACTTACAACCAAAACTGAACATTTGGTCCACCCACTCCATCAGAATCCTGCTTTTCTCCCAGTCTCTTCATCTTCGAGCACCCCCATCTAGTCAATCCACTCCTGAAATATGTCTAGTTCTCCCCATTTTCACGGTTGCCACCACCTTATCTGCAGATGACTGCAGTTGCCTCTTACAGGCATCCCTGCTGTCCTGTATGATCCAGGAGCCATGGAAATGCAGGAGCCACATGATCTTTGCCTCACCTTTCTACTTCCCTCTCCTCCTACCCCAACCTCCACACACTAACACACGCTGACCCCTCCAAGATGCCCCATGTTTAAATAAATCCAGATGCTTTACCCGCACTGCAGGGAACTTGTGATCTGCTACTGCTCTCCTTACCACCTCCGTCCCATCTCCCTCTGCTCCAGTCACACTGAGCTCCTTTCTGTTCTCACCACCCCCAGCTCATGTGCACTTTTGGTCTTTGCAGTAGTTATTCCCTTTGCCTGGACTGCTTCTCTCCCAATCTTTTATCTATTTGTTCTTTTTCTTAAAGATTTATTTATGCATACAAGAACTGGGGTATAGGGCCCTCCCTGGTGGCGCAGTGGGTTGGGCAGTGCACTATGAAGTAGACCGCAGCCACTGCAGCACGAGTTCGATCCCTGCTGCCGGCTGAGGAGGTGACCCACATGGCACAGGAAGACCTCTCCTGGCCCGCTGCTCCCCTCAGCAGTGCGTTTCAGTACATCTGCCTGTTCTGCCCACTGCTCTGTCTGGTGGACTCTCTCGCCTCCCCGCACCTCTGGCCTGTGCCCCAGTGCTTGTATGCATACATAAATAAATCTTTAAAAAAAAAAAAAGAACTGGGGTATTGGCCAGAGGTATGGGGGTTGAGAGGACTCATCAGAAACGGAGTAGGCAGCAGAAAAGGCAGATCTATTGAAATACACTGCTGAGGGGAGCAGTGGGCAAGGCAGGAGAGGTCTGCTGTACCATGTGAGTCAGCTCTCTGGCCAGGGATCAAACTCGTGCTGTAGTAGCTATGGACGCTTCATAGTGCTGCGCCTTAACCCCTAACGCCACCAGGGAGGCCCCATCTATTCATTCTTAGCTGTCATTGGGTGTCAGCTTAAATGCCACTTTCTTAGAGAGGCTTTACTGACCACTGTGTCTAAAATAGTGCCCTGCCACTCTTAGCACATGGCTCCATCTTATTTCTTTTTTTTTTTTCCAACAAGAGTTGGAGTGCAGACTAGAGGTGGCGGGAGGTAAGAGGACCCACCAGAGACAGAGTGGAGAGCAGAACAGGCAGATCAACCAAAGTACACTGCTGAGGGGAACAGCGGGCAAGGCAGGAGAGGTCTGCTGCACTATGTGGAGCAGACCCCGTCCCTGGCCGGAGATCGAACTCATACTGCTGTGCAGCGGATGCTTCACAGTGTGGTGTTCAATCCACTGCACCACCAGGGAGGCCCTCCATCTTATTTCTCCATAGCACTGTAACTGAGGTCTTCTTCAGTGTACTTCTTTTCTGCCTTGCCTCATTAGGATGCAAGGTCCTTGAATGCCGGTGCTTTGAATTGTCTGATTTGTTTGCCACCATATCTCTCCTGCCTAGAACAGTGGCCAGCACCTAACAGGTACTCAATAAATACTTGTTAAGTATGAGGATGGCTGAACTAGAAGGTAACACAAGATAAATCTCAACTTTAGGTTTATGGCTCAAATTGGACGTAAATTTACAATCAGATTCAACTATTGAATATAAAATTAGGTAGGGAGATGATTTCAAGATAAGATCTAGAAATAGGTTTGGGTTAGTCTAGAAAATAAGCCTTTGGGGCCAGGGGCGGTAGCAGGGGGAGGTTTGTATATTGGGATGTGTTTAGATTTGAGGTTAGGCTTGACTTTGAGTTGTGTGATTTGGGTTGAGGTTAAATTTGGGTTAGGGTCAAAACTGATATTAAGTCTCAAGGTTTTGAGGTTGAGTTCAAGCTTGAGTTTAATGTCATTTCAGCCTCATGTGGAGGCCTCAAAGATTTCACTGTTTTCTCCACAGAGACCACTATAGAGACTATATTTCCTTGAGTATGGGGCACAAGACTCCAGCCATTTCATCACTCCTCCCACCCAGGGAAAGCCCCAAACCAACTGCTGGCCTCCCCAAGAAAGAAACCAAATTTCACACAACCTCTGAAACCGAGATTGAAACCAAGATTGGCTCATCTCAGGGAGCCTTTCAGCGTATCACAAGGCCCGTGGCAGCAAAGCTTCAGCCCAGAGCCTGCCCTTCCTTCCTCTCTGTTTCTCATTACTTCTCACTGTCTCGCTTCTTCCCCTCAGTGCCAGGGGCATCCAATTTGACAGAAGTTTCTACCTTTCTCTCTGTTTGTCACCATTAATTGCCAAATCATTTTACATTTTTAAATAGCTGAGATTCCTGGGTCCAACAGTTACAAACATGAGAGAAACCAAAAAAGACAACAGGACGAAAAAGGGACACCCCCCCAAACCCCCTCCCCTGCCAAGAGAAAAAGGGACTTAGAGAAAATGAAAGGAGCAGGGACCAAGAGGGAAGCCAGTTCTCCAGAGTAATACAGGAGATGGTAGGTCAAAAGAATAAGCCAAGATACAGACTGATATATTTAAAAGAGGCATCTTTTAAATATGATTACTCTTCTTCCTCCATTACATCTGGTCAGTCACCAAGACCTGTCGATATGGCCTAGAAACTCCTCCTTCCATTCAACATAAATGCAGGTTCTTGTCCTCTCCTTGCTGGGTTATTATAAAACTCTCCTAACTGGTCTCTGCACTTTGCAGTTCTCCTCCAGCCTGCTAACTCCAGTACCCCAATCCATCCTTCATATAGTTTCCAGGCTCATTTTTCTTTTTCAGTTTTTTTTTTTTTAATTTATGCATGCATACAAAAACTGGGGTCTAGGCCAGAAGTGCGGGGGTTGAGAGGATTCACTGTGGGTTCCTGTGAGCTGGCTACCAGCTGGCCACTCACGGGCAACTGTGACCTGTTTGCTGTCTACACACCACAGCAGAGCATCTCTGGACGCCCTGCGGAGTACAGTTGCATCACGAGGCAGCCGGGGGAAGCCTCGGCCGCTGGTTGCCTGACTACTTGATTATCTCCATGCCAGTTTCAGGATAACTCTGCCAGTGATAACATCAAATACTTTGCTGACACAAATGTCTCGACATATGGTCAGATGTCCCCTTCCTTGTCCCTCATAAAACTGTATCCCCCACTCCTATCCCACCCTCCGGACCTTATTCCTCATACCACTGTCACATGATCAGCTTTACGAGCCTGTGTGCTTTCAGTGAGCGGCACAAGAACTTCTGCTTAAGCAGCGGTCTTGCCTTGCAAACCTGCCCCAGGACCACTGTGTCCTCACCACCTTCCCACAGCGACGCGGCAACAAAGTTCCTGTAGGAACAATTCACCAGAGACAGAGTGGGGAGCAGAACAGGCAGATCTACTGAAGTATACTGCTGAGGGGAGCAGCAGGTGAGTCAGGAGAGGTCTGCTACGCCGTGTGGGTCAGCTCCCTGGCCAGGGATCGAACTCAGGCCGCAGCAGTGACAGCATGATAGCACTGAGACTTAACCCCTAGGCCACCAGGGAGACCCCCAGATTCATTTTTCTAACCTACTGATCTGGCTGGATCTTCTCTCCCTTATGTGGTATCATAATTAGAGTGAAATCCAATATCATAATTAGCATGAAATCCAAACCTCTCCTCTGGATTTTAACTCCCTCAGGGTGTGTTCTCAGTTTAGCTCCCAAGCCTCGACTTGGCTCCTACTTGTGCCCAGTTGCACATCTTTGCACACTTCTTTCTCTCTGTTACTTCCAGTCTGCACACACCATTCCCTCTGACTAGAGTCCTACTCTCTGTCTTTGCCTCTGTATTTAGGCCTGAATCGCCACACGCTGGTCAAGCACAATGGTCTTCTTATGGGCTGCCAGAAGGCCACTGTCATGGAACTTATCACACTTTGTTGTGATTATTTGGTAACTGACCTGTTTTCTACTCTGGTCTTTGAGCTGCTGGAGGCCAAGGACTGTCTTGCACATCTGTATCCTCAATGCCTTGTACAAGGTGCACAATAAATCTGGAATAAAAAGTAAGCTAGAGAAATTAGATGAACGTGAAAAGAAATACCAAGTAAGACTAGTAAGGCATGAAAGGCAAAGTTGCAGGGTTTTAAGTAGGGGGAGGAAAACAGGAGAATTAGCTGCTTCACACCCACACCCTGAGTGTGTCTCATGTGCCACAGACCTTCAGAAACCCTCAGAGAGAAGAGAAAAGCGTTCACTACAGCTGTGGAGAGGGCCTCCACATCCCCACCAACCTTTTCAAAAGCCCCCAAATGAAAGCGTAACATCAGTAAGAGTGATGTTTATAATATTTGAAGTGGTCAGTTTGTATTTCCTCAATCTTAAGAAGCATGAATAAAATCATCGTTCAAAACCTTGTTTTTTTAAAACCTGCAACTAACAAGTGGTTTGTATTTAAGAAGGTTCCTGTTAGCCAGCAACTAGAAACAAACCAAATGCACATCAACAGCAGCATGAATAAGTGATAGTCCATTTACACAGTAGAATGTTATATCATAATTAAAGAAAAGCTCCTGATACATGCAACCACCTGGCTGGATCTCACAAACACAATATTGGGTGAAAGAAGCAACAGAAACAAGCAGGCTGTGTGGTTTCATTTACAGGACGTTCAAAAGCAGGAAAAAGCGATGGTGTTCGAGGTCAGAAGTAGTTGTTTATTTTTGGAGGGGGCACAGGAAAACCCTCTGGGGACTGAAAAGTATCTTGAACTGAGTGCTGGCTGTGTGCTTCCATGGAGACGTGCCCCTCACTGTAGCTAAGTCACACATCAATCACTTCAGGAGGGAGGCCCCTCAAGTGAAGCTCAACAACGTAGTGGCTCTACCGATGCAGCTTCAGGACAGCCTCCCCCACCACCTTGGAAGTCCCCCTGCGTGGAACTCTGAAGTTTCTCACCTAGAAAATTTTGGAAGGTGTCTGCCACATTCCTGGAGTGTGTTTCACAGGGGTGGGTATATGCAGGGTCCAAGGAGGAAGCCAGTGCTCCAGAAACTGGGGTTGGCCAAAGGTTGGAACAAGATGGAGGACATGCTTTGGGAGTGAGTCTAGCCCCCTGCATACATAAGTGCATGGCCTCATCCTTGGGTAGTGGGATCATAACATTTACCCACCAAACCAGGGCACAACTGAGAGCAAAAAGGGACTCCATGAATATTTTCTCCAGGACAGCACACCTAAAGCAAGGGGGTATAAATTATATAAAATGGAACTTCTTGATAGGAAACCTGCAAGACCACCTAAAAGTAACCCATATTGGACAAGTGTGACTTGAACCATTTGGGACAAGGATGTGTGTACAAGGGCCAGAAATGGGCACACAGAGAAGTGGGTAATCAGCCAAGAGTGCAGAGGTGTTATATATAATTGTTCTTCAGGGAAATGGGACTGCAGCCCACAGCCCACAGCCCAGCTGCTCTTCTGTCTCCTCCCCGAATTGACTGTCCCTTCCTTGGAACACCTAAGCCTGACCCCACTCCCGGGACCTCCGAGTCAGTGGTTCCCCTGACCCACCGCCTTTCCCAGAACTCAGTTGTCTGAGCCCCTAGCCTGCGGTTCCCTCCTAGGCCTCAGCCTTTCCTGCCTTAGAATGAAACAGCAGCATCTTCTAAGCCCTGGGGGCTTCCCCAGGGCCCCAGCCCGGCCTAGAACCCGCCCGCCCCGCCACGCTGCTTGCTTGCACGCTGCCACTGCCTCTGCAGCTTCCTCTATAAAGGGACCTGTGAGACCAGGCTCAGGGGCCCCGCACAGCAGGTGAGACTCTTACTCTATCTGTTCAGGCAGCGGCTGCAGACTCCTTCCCAGGGCAGGCATCGCCTCTGCCTGGGCCCCCGCCCTCCTGCATCTACTGCCTGGGCCTGCCCCCGACCATCCTGTACCTACTACTGCCTGGGCCTGCCCTCCACCCTCCTGCACCTACTGCCTGGGCCCGGGCCCCACCCCCACCCTCCTACACCTTCTGCCTGGGCCTAGGCCGGAGTGGGTTTGGTTTTGGTTTGTTCATGTTTCTGACTGTCAGTCCCCTTCTCTCTGTCTCTGTCACACAGTCTCTGTTTCTGCTGTGGGCTCTCTGTTCCCTCCCTGTCCGTTTCTTTCTGCCTTCCACGACTCACCTGGGGGTTTCCCTGCCTGCACTGGGCCGTGTGTCTGTCGCTGTCTCGCTGTCTCGGGGTGGCTGTCTCCACTGGCAGGAGGACGCTTTCCGCATTGAACCCCGCCCCACTCACGGTCTCTTCCCCTGCAGGTTCTCCCCATGACACCGCCTGGATGTCTCTACCTCCTGAGGGTGTGCAATGGCACCCCTCTCCTTGTTCTGGGGCTGCTGCTGGCCCTGCCACCTGAGGCCCAGGTGAGGCAGCAGGAGAACGGGGGTTGGGGGGTGGCCCAGTTAAGTGGAGACTCAACTCTAGAGCTGAACTCACAAGCTTCTCCACTCTCTTTTCCCCTAGGGCCTCCCCGGCGTTGGCCTCTCACTCTCAGCTGCCCGGACTGCCCAGAAGTACTTCACCCAAGACACCCTCAAACCTGCTGCCCACCTTGTTGGTAAACACCTACTTCCCTCTCAGACATGAAGCCCCCAAGTTTCCTCCCTCCCCTCCTTCAGGGACCGAAGCACCTACTCCACCCCTTGTCTGACTTCTACTACCCCTCTAAAAGCAGAGGCATCCCACTGCCGTCTGTCCTCCCAGCCATCCCGCAGGAACTCAGCCCAGCACCTGCTTTCTTAAGGTTGAGCTCTCTGACCCCAAGGTCCTGACCACCCCACCCACTGTGGCTCTTCCTAGGAGACCCCAGGATCGAGAATACTGTGCGCTGGCGAGCAAACACAGACCATGCCTTCCTCCAACATGGCTTCTCTCTGAGCAACAATTCCCTCCTGGTTCCCACCAGCGGTCTCTACTTCGTCTACTCCCATGTGGTCTTTGCTGGAGAACCCCAACGTAAGGCCACCCCTCTCTACCTGAACCACGAAATCCAGCTCTTCTCCTCCCAGTACCCCGTCTACACGTCTCTCCTCAGCTCTCAGAAGTCAGTGGTTCCAGGGCCACAGGGTGCATGGGTGCACTCCATGTACCAGGGAGCTGTGTTCCAGCTCGCACGGGGAGACAAGCTCTCCACTCACACAGAAGGCGTCCGCCACCTCCTCCTCAGTCCCAGCAATGTCTTCTTTGGAGCCTTTGCTGTGTAGAAAAATCCAGAAAGAAAAAAATTTGTTTCAAGATCTTCTCCCCACTTTGCCTCCATTCTGACCATTTCAAAGGTCACCACCTCTCTCCTTTGACCTTCCCAACAGTCTCAAGTCTTCCCTGCTCACGTCACCTGGAGTTTCCAACGAAAGGAATTGTAGGTGCCCCAGGGAACCACACCTCCCTGAAGCAGCCCTGATGCTCAGCTGAGGGTTTCAAGCCTGCCTAGAAATTCCTGCCAGAGCTCTTCACCTGTCCTGCAGCCCTGGGGGGGGCTAAGCCCTGGACAGGGAGGGGGAACACACACAGGGGAGCTTGGTGGATGACTGGATGCAGGAAGGGGGGATTATTTATGAAGGGAAACTATTAAATTATTTATTTATGAAGAAAAGGGCTAATAGAGGAACATCAGAAGAGAGAGAGAAGCATATGCCCAAAATGAAGTAAGAAGACCTCAGCACAAGGATGACCTAGGGAGAGAGCGAAGAAGTGGGACTGAGGGAACGGGATGGGGGGAGTGCACTAAAGGAAGCAAAAGGTTCCTAGGGCCGACCACTGCTTGACTAGGAACCCCCTCTACCCCCAAGAAGCCGTCTCACCCTCTATGAAGTCCAATAAACCTCTTTTCTCTGAAATGCTGTCTGCCTGTGTCTGTCTGGGAGGGAAGAGTATTCTAGGAATATAAGGAAAGGAGGGAAGAGCTTGTGGGCAATACAAGGTGATCGGGAGCATAAGGGGCTTCTGGGAAACATGAGTGACTTGGGGGCGAGGCAGTTGGGCTGCTGCAGGGGACCCACAGGATAAGCTGAGAAGACAAAGGAAAAGTGGGGGTCTGAGGTATGGAGAGGTGGTAGTCAGAGGATCCCTGCGGATAACTGACTGCACCAAAAGGTGTTCAAGACCTTGTGGGTACAGTATGGGGACCCTTTGGAAGACAAGATCCCTGAGGAGTGGGATCGTCTCTAAGACTAGGGCTTGGGGAATACAGGGAGCATTTGGGGTGATGTGGTCACACATGGCGGTTCTGAGGGCAAGAGGTGTCTCTGGCAATCTGGAGGGAGTGGAAGTTTGTTGAGGATACGTGGTAACACACAGGGGCTCTGAGGGGTGCTTCCTGCAAAACTAAATCTCAGGTTCTCTTGGGAGCCAAGACTGAAATCAGCATTGAGCTCCGGTCAGAATGAAAGGAGAAGGCCTGCTCTTGGTGAGGTTGTAAATTCCCAGAGTTGCTTTCAGTCCCTCTGGGGCTGTCCCAATCTTTTCCCAAGTATCCCCACCCAGCCCTTACAGAGGCCCCAGCCTCCAGTTCCCCTTCCCCCATGCTCCTGACCCCTAGAGACCCCAACACATGTCTCAGAACTCAGCACAGCTTTCCCCCACAAGTTTTCTTGGTTTCTGAAGGACTCAGGTTTCTGAAGCCCCTCCCATTTTCAGTTCTCCCCCTACAAGAGTCCTGTACAGAAATCAGAAGGAACAAATCACATTTTTGCCCCCCAAAATGGAGACAATGGGAACTGAGGGACAGAGGGCATCTGGGGTCCACTCTCCAGTGTCCTACATACACAGCAGTAACTGGCCCTGCAAGCCCCCCTCAGAATCTGAATGGGGAGGGGGAGAAGTATCCTTGATGCCTGGGTGTCCCCAACTTTCCAAACCCCTGGCCCCGTGATGGAGAAGAAACTGAGACAGAAGGTGTAAGGCCCACTACCGCTTCCTCCAGATGAGCTCATGGGTTTCTCCACCAAGGAAGTTTTCCGCTGGTTGAATGAGAGCCTTTCCCCGCCCTCCTCTTACCCCACAGGCATATAAATACAGCTGTTTGCAACCCTGCCAGCAGAAGCTCCCTCAGCGAGGACACCAGGGGACCAGCCAGGAGAAAGAGAAGCAACTCCAGACCCACCAGAAAACAATCTCTCAGGCAACACACCCTTAGACAAGCAGCCAGGCAATTCTCTCCCACTACCACACACTGCCCCGGGGCTGCACCATCTCCCAGTTGGACTTGAACCCCTCTGGAAAGAACACCATGAGCACCGAAAGCATGATCCGCGATGTGGAGCTGGCTGAGCAGGAGCTCCCCAAGAAGGCAGGAGGCCCCCAGGGCTCCAGCAGGACTTGGTGCCTCGGTCTCTTCTTCTTCCTCATCGCAGGAGCCACTACACTCTTTTGCCTGCTGCACTTCGGGGTGATCGGTCCCCAGAAGGAAGAGGTGAGTTCCTTGCCAGTCTTGGCTCCGTCTCCCACCCAGAGATATGGGGGGAAGGAGAACAGGTTGGGGATAGAGATATGCTGAGGGGGAGGGAGGAAAAAGTGAAGAAAGATGGGGAGGCAGAAAGACATGTGAAGAGAGATGGGGAAGAAAAAGAAGAGTGCTTGAATTGGGTGCCTGGCACATGGAAGAAGTTTGCTAATGTTTGTTGAATGAATGAATGAGCAAAAAGATAGACACATACAAAGAGATTCTGTAGAGCGATGTGGCCTGTGGGCAGAGAGGTGGGGGAAAAACAAGTTATCTGAATAAAAATGGTGAGACAGAAAGAGATGTGGGAGATAAGAAAGAGATAAAGAGAAAGGTGGAGGGAAGAGCGGTAAGGAAAGATAATTGACAGAGCATTTGGTGGGAGGGAGGGAAGAACTCAGTGAAAGTTGTTGAACAGTGGAATGGGTGGATGTAGACCGGGATAAATGGAGAAGGAAAACTAGACACATCAGGACAGAAAGTGCAAATTAGATAAGCAGCCCTATTTGACTCTGATGCTAATTCTCCTTCTTCTCTCTCCCCAGCCATTCTCAAATAGCCTGCGGCTGTTCAACCCTCTGGCCCAGACACTCAGTAAGTACCTCCAAAACCTCTCTTGCTTAATTCTGGGATTGGATGAATCTGAAAGTTAATCCTGGGATTGGAAGCAGTGGAGAAATTTTAAAGTTCTGTTTTGGGGGAGGAAGAATGGAGAGTTATTTTCTGGGAATCAAGGGTTTTAACTTCTGCTTTCCTCTTTCCTCATCAGGATCATCTTCTCGAACCCCAAGTGACAAGCCTGTGGCCCATGTTGTAGGTAAGAGTTCTGAGGATGAAGAAGCAGATGGGACAGGGAGGGACAGGATTTGGGGTACTGACCAGGCTTAGGGGAGACAGACCTTGATAGCGTGAGGGGACGCTGAACTCAGGGCGAGGGTGGAGGAACAGCAGAGGCCTAAGAGGAATACTCAGAACCTCATGGTCAGATGGGATGTGGGAAGACAGACAGAGGGGACAGGAACCGGATGTGGGGTGAGCAGAACTTGAGGGCCAGGATGTGGAGAGTGGAACTGACAAGGTCAGACTGACTCATGGACCCCTCCCTTTGTCCTTCCCTCCAGCAAACCCCAACGCTGAGGGGCTCCAGTGGCTGAGTAAGGTTGCCAACGCCCTCCTGGCCAACGGTGTCAATTTGACAGACAACCAGCTGGTGATCCCTTCGGATGGCCTTTACCTCATCTACTCGCAGGTCCTCTTCAAGGGCCAGAGCTGCCCCTCCAACCTCTTGCTCCTCACCCACAACATCCGACGCTTTGCTGTCTCCTACCAGAAAAATGTCAACCTCCTCTCTGCCATCAAGAGCCCTTGCCAGAGAGAGACCCCCGAGGGGGCAGAGGCCAGGCCCTGGTATGAGCCCATCTACTTGGGAGGGGTCTTCCAACTGGAGAAGGGTGACCGACTGAGCGCAGAGATCAATCTGCCCGACTATCTCGACTTTGCCGAGTCCGGGCAGGTCTACTTTGGGATCATCGCCCTATGAGGGGGCGAGACGTCCATCCTTGCCCACCTCAACCCCTTCATTATCCACTCCTTCACAACCCCTCATCCCCTTCTGGCCTAGAATGGGAATTAGGGGTTCAGTACCAGGCCCCAGGCTAGTACTTTAAGCAACAACACTTAGTAACCTAAGATTCGGGACTGGACAACAGAGCCCTGGCCACCACCAAGAATTAAAACTGGGGCTTCTAGAATTCACTGGGGGCCTCAACTCAGTGCAGCCTGGGACACCTGGAACGTGTGGGCCAGGCGATCTCTGGGCCTGATCAGAGCACTTCAGAACACCCTTCGAGAAGACCTACAACTTGACGTGCATGGACCTCAGGCCTCCCTCTCTTCAAATGTTTCCAGACTCCTCCCTGAGATGGACAGCCCCGTCCCCATGGGCCCTCTCCCTTTATTTATGTTTGCACTGGCGATTATTTATTATTTATTTATTATTTATTTATTTACTGATGAATGTATTTATTCAGGAGGCCGGAGTGTCTTGGGAGACCTGACACAGGGGCTGCCTTGACTCAGAACATGTTTTCTGTGAAAACGGAGCTGAACTGTGGGCTGCTCCCCACTGGCCTCCTGGCCTCTGTGCCTCCTATTGCTTATGTTTTTAAAAATATTTATCTGGTCAAGTTTTCTAAATAATGTTGATTTGGTGACCAACTGTCGCTATATCGCTAAACCTCTGCTCCCCAGGGGAGTTGTGCCTGTAACCGCCCTACTGGTCAGTGGCGGGAAATAAAGTGTGCTTAGAAAAGAAACACGGTCTTCCTTGGAATTGATTCTGCATCTGCTCCTCCTTGGGGGTGGGAGGCTGCTCCCTGAAGTCCTTTCTCCATAAGGGCTTAAGATCCCTTGACCCAGTCCCCAGTCCTTGGACTACTGGGGCTCAGGAGACCCTACAGAAAACAAAGCCAGGTAGAACGTGCCCATCTCTCAGGAGACTGGAGCCTGAACCTAATTACCTCTCCCTCAGGGCATGGGAATTTCCGACTCTGGGAATTCCAACCCCAGCCGGGGAAGTCCTGTAGCTCAGGTGCTCAGGTGAGATTTCCGGCTGTTGCGGCCTGAGAGAGCGGGGAGGGGCGCATTCTCGGGCACCTGAATCACAGCCAAGGGACTTCCAGACGTGCAGAAATCAGGGCTTCACCTGGCTCGATCCTGAGAAAGGGCTCCAGCCAACCAGCCCTGTAACTGTCCTAATTGCAGCCTCAGCCAATCTCCGAACCTCATCTATCAAGCGAGAAGGGAACGCCCACCGCGTGTGGGGCTGAGGACCGCAGACCTGATCTCCATCTGAACGCCTAGCCCAGCACTGGGCGTGGTGGCGCTTAGCGAACCCTGCCTGTCTCCCTTTATTCAGCCCCCAGCCCTCCCATCCCTCCCCATCTCTCAGAGAGAAGGAAGAAATAGAAGAAATGTTAAATAACAGAACTAGGATGAGGGTGAAGGACCCACAGATTCTTACTGATATTTTTGGGGGGGTGGGGGTGGGGGAGGTGGCAAATGCTGAGAGGAGGAATGTGAGTTGGATGAACTGGAAAAAGTGCCTCCTCCTGCAAGGTTGGTTCTTTTGTTTTTTGTTTTTTTTTTTTAAGATTTATTTATTTATGCATACAAGCACTGGGGTACAGGCCAGAGGTGTGGGGGGTGAGAGGATTCACCACAGACAGAGCGGGGAGCAGAACAGGCAGATCAACGGAAGTACACTGCCTAGGGGAGCAGTGGGCACAGCAGGAGAGGTCTCCTGTGCCATGTGGGTCCCCTCCCTGGCCGGTAGCAGTGATCGAACTCGTGCTGCAGTGACTGCGGTCTGCTTCATAGTGTGTTGCTTAACCCACTGCGCCACCAGGGAGGCCCAAGGTTGGTTCTTTTGGACGCAGACAAATATAGAGTCAGGAATGGAGACCCAGAGAATGCAGCCCCCACTGGAAGGAGCTTTCCTTTCTGGGTTGCCAGGCAGGGGAAAACCATGTGGTGTGCCACAAGAGTGGGGTGACCCACTCACTGGGGTGACCTAGATAGGTAAGATTGAATTCTCCTCTGAATCCTCCAGTATTAGAGGCTAAAGTTGGTCATGGGGTGAGGGGATGCACTTACTCACCCAAGGCCTCTAGGATGGAGACCTGAAGTGTGAAGACAGGTGAGGACAGTCCATCCCCACTGTCCTAGGGCCAGATGGCATCAGTTTTACTTTTTTTTTTTTAAGATTTATTTATACATACAAAAACTGGGGTGTAGGCCAGAGGTGGTGTGTGTGTGAGAGAGGATTCACCAGAGACACAGTGGGGAGCAGAACAGGCAGAACAGACTGAAACACACTGCTGAGGGGAGCAGCGGGCGAGGCAGGAGAGGTCTGCTGTGCCATGTGGGTCAGCTCCCTGGCCTGGTATGGAACTGGCACTTGAGCTGCAGTGACCACAGACAGCTCCATAGTGCTGAAACTTAACACCTTGCACCACCAGGAAAGCCCAAAAGCAGTGTTTTCTTCTCCCTAGGTTCACCCTGGTTCCCCACATCATCTCTGTCAATCATCTGCCCAAGTGTCTCCTCAGCCTCCTCCCCTCACACCCCAGGAGCTGTGCTTCTCTTCTGGGAGCAGAAGAGTTGATTTGGGGTTGTGGGGTGGTAGGGTTAAAAGGACCTTCAGCTAAGCAGCACTGGAGAACTGCTGAGCTGCTCAATATGCTTAGCATATTGGGGTTTACTCTGCAGCTGGGTGGTGCTCGCCTTCCCCTAGAAAGACCATTCTCACTGCTGGGAGGGACCCAAGGGAAAGGAGCACAATGTGAAGTCTGGACCTGACCAAGTGGCTCTGAGGAGGAAGATGCTTCACCTGGCTCTGAGGAGGAAGATGCTTCACCTGGCTCTGAGGAGGAAGATGCTTCACCTGGCTCTGAGGAGGAAGATGCTTGGAGAGGCTTTGGGGTTTGAGATCCCCTTCCTGCTATGCTCCAGCTCAGCGAAGGCTTGGGGTAAGGCTGTTCAGAGACAGGGAGTGGTAGACCTCCAGACCCCCACCCCAGGGAGCGAGGTTACATAAAGCGTTATGGATTGTCTCAAGTAACCAGAAAAACAGAATATTTCACCAACACTTGCGCACCCACACTGAATGAAGATGTTAGCACCTCAGCATCTGTACTGACAGTATTAAAGCTTTATATCTTTTATTATCATCAAACTCAAAATCAGTTTCCAGTCTCCTACATTTTCTCCCCTCACCAGGGCGTCCCTGGTGTCAGGGTCCATGATAGCTGGGCTGATTCACACTCTCCCACCACTCACTCATTTCCGTTGTGCCCTCACCCCACCATCACCGCCCCAAAGAAGGTCTTTCCTCTCCTGTAGTCCACCATGTTGGGGTGACTGATGTTAACGTACACCCTCTCGCCCTTCCGGAGCTGCACCAGGCCGCCGACCCCCACGCTCGTGTACCAGAGG
Organism: Galemys pyrenaicus; assembly: GCA_019455555.1. Classification (NCBI taxonomy): domain Eukaryota; kingdom Metazoa; phylum Chordata; class Mammalia; order Eulipotyphla; family Talpidae; genus Galemys; species Galemys pyrenaicus. The sequence goes on along the minus strand of JAGFMF010012192.1, from coordinate 220,780 downwards.
GACCCGTACTCGTGTCTCCTAGAGGGGTCCAACGCGAAGGTGACGCTCTCGGCGCCCTCGAACAGCAGCTCAGGAGTACCCCGCCCATACGCACCCCCAACCCGGTACAGCCGGCTGAGCAGCGTGATGGAGCTGTCCAGGGGGGCCCCGCCAGCAGGGGGCGCGCGGCCCCGGTAGCCGACGTGACAGTAGAGGTAATAGAGGCCGTCCTGCGGGAGCGCCAGCCCCTCGGCGACTGAGAATTGTGTCCCGCTTCTCAGAAACGCCTCTTCTTTCTTCGCTTCCCAGCCCAGCCCCTGTCCGTTGGTCCAAGCGCCTGCGGAGAAATGGGGGCCTATCGGTTCTCGCGAACCTGGTCCTGAGAGGAGATATCCAGACCGGGATTCTGGAAGGGTGGGCATGAGCGGGAGTGAGGGGCTTTTAACCCCTGCAGGAACCGAGCAGGGAGAGGGAAGTCCTAGTTGGAGGTCTCCTGGGTGTGGGCGCTTAATGCACTGGTCTGGGAGCCGGGCGGGATTTTGCTTGCCTGGGGAGGGAAACTAGAAGCTAAGTTGCCAGCTGAGCGGAAGGGTGGGCATTTCAGGGGTTAGTGGTGATAAAGTGCACAGGAAACCAAGCAGGCAGAAACTAAACAAAAGGACTCTACCTGCCGCAAGCGAGTGACACCCTTCAGTTCTGTCGATCCTTACCTATGATGTGGGCAGCTGGGAGGCTGGAGCTGTGATCTGGTTCTGCCTCTTCCTCTGGCAGCTCCTGGATCCTTGGGTGGGGCGAAGAGCTCACTGCTGGGAGCAGAGCGACCACCATGCATGAGGCCCTTGAAAGGACAGGGCACCAGGGCCCAGGAATGGGGCACCTGGATTCCTACAGGACAGAAACATCTGGGGACACAGATGGATGGGATCCGGAGTCCCTAAGGGGCTGCAGAGGGGTTGGGAGTTCTGGGGTAGTCTCCTCTTACCCTCTTGATGCTGGGGTTCTGCTTTCAGAGAGTCAGCTGTTCCTGTTACCTGGATGGGTGGGGTCACAGTGCCCAGCGTTCAGCCTTAACTGATACCAGTTCCATCCCTCCCAATATAGACCCAAGCTACAGGCCTGGGGTTTCTCTCCCACCATCCCGTCCCCAACACACATCTCCCAGGAGGACAGAGCAAGCATATGTAGTTGGGCAGAGAGACAGAGCCTGAGTATACTTGGGAAGAGGAGCAGAGACAGACAACCAGGAAGGAACCTGGAGATATCGGGATGCTGCAGCATCACAGGTTCCAGGACATCCCTCCAGGGCCCGCCCAGTCAGCAGAGAGGATGGGGCAAGAGGCCCCCAGGCAGAGCCAGAGGTAAGCGAGCATCAGCACTGACAACCCTCTGGGGTGCTGTTGCAGCCACTTACCAGTCCTCGCTGCTCCTGTGGCAGCAAGACCAGCACAGCCAGCATAGTAATAGGCACAGCCAGCAGCAGGGTCACCAGGGAAGTGGCTCCTGCCACAGCCAGCAGGAGGCAGCCCTTCCCTTGGGGCCTCCTACTCCCGCCCTCCAGCCCCAGTGCCCCCATTGAGACTGAGCCAAGGCTGGGCCTGGGGGGCTTTCATACCTCAGGGGTGGGGCCACCCCCTCCCCATAGACACACACCTGGCAGGGACTTTCCACACACCCTTGCTCCCCTCACCCATCTTCCTGTTTACCCAGAGCTGGGGTGGGGCAGCTGGATGTCTGGGTTCTCTGAACTGGGGAAGAAGCTAGGGTGAAGAGATAGGCTTTCACAGGAAAGCTGGAACGGATCATAGAGATCTGGCACAGCAGGGAGAGAAACCAAGACCCAGGGAGGAAAGTCAGGGTGCAGAAAGTCAGGTAGCAAAAGCTGCAATGAGAATATAGAAGCCCAGATTCTAATGTAATCTTCATTGTCTACACCACAGCATTGGGTGCTGGAGGGAGGGCTGTGTCCATTTTCTGAGGTCAGGGGCTGGGATAAGGGGCCAAGAATGAAGGCCATGAGGGATGGATGTCTGCGTTCCTGAGAACCTGTCCTTACACTGGGCTAACCTGCCATTCTCTTGCTCACTCCTGGCTCCAAGAACTAGGTGAGAAAGGCAGAGTTAAGCCCGTCCACAGCAATGGCAGCTGAAGGAGGCTTCAGCCTCACCACTGAACTACTGAGCCCCCGAGGAAGGGTGGAAATGGAACACCATCTCCCTTGCTACAGAGGTGCAGGCAAGAGAGCACCACAGCAGGCCCCCACCCTCAAAGACCTTCACAGTATAGAATGGCCTCTCCATTTGTGCTGATTAAATGTTTATGGACAAATAAAGGACTAATGAATAGTAAGTAAGCAAAACAAAGAAGCAAGGCTCAGATAATGGTGTGGTAGACAGTGTGGTAGGAGCTGAAGGGAGAAAGGATGAAAGGAGTGACTTCACCCAGGGCCTCATAGGTTTGCTCTCCTCTCCTTCCTGGCCCAAAGCCTCTCTGCAACCACGCTCTGCCAGATCCTCAGTTGGGCCAGCCAAGAAGCCGCCTTGCTTGATCCCATCTGTATTTTTTGGAGCAGGAGGTGCTGAGGCAGCGCTGCGTGTTGTGTGTCTGGCTTTGTTCAATCCAAATGTCAGTTGGAACAGAAAGAATAACCCAGAATGGGCCTCTCTTGTGGCATGGGGGTAAAAGTCTCAGTGCTATCAAGCTATCACCAACTACTGTGGCACGAGTTCGATCCCCAGCCAGGGAGCTGACCCACATGGCGCAGCAGACCTCTCCTGTCTCACCCGCTGCTCCCCTCAGCAGCGTGTTTCAGTGGATCTGCCTGTTCTGCTCCCCACTCTGTCTCTGGTAAATCTTCTCTCTCACACATACACACACACACAAACACATACACACACAAACACTTCTGGCCTATATCCTAGTTCTTGTATGTATAAATAAATAAAATAAATCTTTTTTTTTTTAAGATTTACTTATTTATGCATGCAAGCACTGGGGTACAGGCCAGAGGTGTGGGGGGTGAGAGGATTCACCACAGAGAGCGGGGAGCAGAACAGGCAGATTAACGGAAGCACACTGCTGAGGGGAGCAGCGGGCACAGCAGGAGAGGTCTGCTGCACCATATGGTCCCCTCCCTGGCCAGCGGCAGGGATCGAACTCGTGCTGCAGTGGCTGCGGTTTTGCTTCATAGTGCGTTGCTTAACCCACTGCGCCACCAGGGAGGCCCCAAATAAATAAAATAAATCTTTAAAAAAATAATAAAAACCCAGAATCCCGGTCCAAACTAGGACAAACCATCCTGGGACAAACTGGTCCCAATAATCAATACAAGTTCTACTCAGTGAATGTAGATTGCAGCAAACTTCCAATGAAATTTTTCATTATACAGCTGCTTAAATGAAGGTTGTGCAGAAGCCAGCCACACAACTTCCCACTTAACCAAGAGGTACTTCCCTCTAAGTGCACAAAATCATGTTGGTGTATTGTGTTGAGATTTACACTGATTAATAAATAATTGAAACTTGGAGATAGAAAAGATAAGGTCTAAGGAAGTTGGAAGTGGTCCCACATCATCTCCTTTCTTTTTTGTTTTTAATTTATTTATTTATGCATACAAGAACTGGGGTACAGGCCAGAGTCGTGGGAGGTGAGAGGATTCACCAGAGACAGAGTGGGGAGCAGAACAGGCAGATGGACTGAAACACACTGCTGAGGGGAGCAGCTGGCATGGCAAGAGAGGTCTGCTGCGCCATGTGTGTTCCCTTCCTGGCCGGGATCGAACTCATTCTGCTGTGCAGCGATTCCTTCACTGTGCAGTGCTCAACCCGCTGCACCACCATCTCCCTTCTTGACAACATCTGTGTATTCAGGTGATGGTGATGATGATGAAAATTAACACAAATGGCAGTTAGCATGAGCCTACCAGTGATCTGCACACTTTATAGATAATTAGTTTAATCCTGACAAAAACTCTAATGACAACTGAGTGCAGAAACAGGCCAGGATTTGGCCCAGGATGTCTGGGTGCTGAGTCCTGACCACGAGACAATTTTAAAACTAAGTACTGTCTTTAGATTTGTGCATTTCACTGTATGTAAATGTTGCCTTCCTCAAACCCTCCCAAAAAAGAAATAGGGAAATAAGTACTACCCCTGAGTCAATGATAAGTGTGGTCAAGTGTTGAGATGCAACATATACTAATTTTGTTGCTTTGAAAGATATCAAAAAATGAGACAGATTACTAGACATATGATATAGAAAAATGTAAATTATAGAATCAGGATGGTAGGGATATATTCACTGTACAATTATTTCATTTTTTCTGTGTTTGATTTTTTTATAATTAAAAAGTTAAAAAAAAAAAAACACCCTGAATATTGACTTTATTGCTTAAGGGACTTGGTGGGAAGAGGGACAAAGTAACGAAAGTTCCTAAATCTGAAGAAGGAAATGCAATGGCAGATAAACTCAGGCAACAGATCTCTGACTCACCTCTCTCCTTCCCATGAGCACCAGAGTCTTCATTCTCCTCAAGGACTAGGTGTGCATCCTTTAGCACCCACTTCCCTTTCTATCACACTGCCACTATGATGTCTTTAGGTCTCTGTCCTAGGTCTCTGTTCTCGGGCCAGTGCCTTAAACTTAATTTTGTGTGCAATATGAAAATGCTGCTTCCTGCAGGAAGTCTGCCTGGATTGCCCAGACATCCTTTCCCAGCATCAGCTTATCATCAACTTACTGTCTTAGATCTACCAGCAGTTCTCCTTATAGATCTAGTCTGGCTGCCCCTGACTTTCTTGTTTGTTAATCAACCAAGCACCCTGCTAGATACAACCCCAAAACAGCAGGTGAGTTGCCCCCAAAGCACCAGAGATCCCAGTCTGATATGGAAGCCAGGGTGTGTGTCTACATAAATACACCAGGATCATGGCTCTCAGCAGATGCACTTTGAGCAGTAATGGGAAAAAATTAATCAGGGAAGGCGCCCAGAGGAGATGAATATTCACTGACTAATTGACTAGTTGCAGGATCAATAAGGTGGCTAGAGTTGGGGGGAGGGGGGAAGTTTACAAGCCAAGTTACAATCCCAGCAGTCTACTTTCAGATGGGAAAAGTGGCAATTTATTTGAAAAGGTTGATTTCGTTTCAGCCCAAATGTTTATTTTTCATAGAGTTAGAATTTAAGAATAGGAGAGTAGGGACTATATTGTTTATGACTGTCAGCATCTAGAACATAACCTGATCCATAACAGACTACACAAATGTTTCCAGAATGAACTGAAATCATTTACACATCTACTTTGGGCCAGGCACTGTGTTCTGTGCTTTTAAATCTTGGTTTCATTCAATTTTCATCAGGACTCTGATTTGCTCACATGGAAAGAGGTCCAGAGAGGCTTACTGTCCAAAACAAATGGCTACCAAGTCATAGGAAAGATGTTATAACCAGAACCCTCAAAGCCTAACTTTTTCCCCCTCCAGCAGTTTGGCTCAAGTAGGGACCCTGTAGGCCACTGGCACTGGGTGAGCCAGGAGAGAGCAGGCACTCTGGTGGGGGAATGAAGGAAGGGGTGGTGACACCCACCCATCCCAGCATAAGGTGAGGCTATGAAAAAGGAAGGAAGAGTATGGTTCTGAGGCTCCCTGGAGGGACCCTCTGTACACCCTCGGTCTCTGCTCACTGCGAAAATCAATTCACATCTGCACCGCTGCCCCTAACGGCCACCTCAGGCCACCCTCTCCTCCCATGTTTCTGACCCCTCCCCCACAACACCCACACACTCCAGCAGTTCTCCTGAACCCAGAGGTCAGTGCATCTAGCTCTAGGGTGAAGTCTTCTCGCTTGTGGCTCTCAAACAGGAACCAGTGGTTGTAGAACAGGAAGTGGCTAAGGGGAAGTTAAGCAGCCTCAGATACTCTTCCACACCCTACTTCAGCCCCAGCAGTATTTGTAGAAAGTGGCTCTCCACCTGTCACTCAGGTCCCCTCTCTTTCAACGAGTTCTGGCTCTGAGGGATCCCCGATAGCATGGACAGTACCCTCCCAATTTTTCCACCCACTCCCACGCTCCCCAGACCTTGGCTGCTCTTCCTCCTCCATCAGCCCCTTCACAGCCTAGAAGGACCTAGTGCTGGAAAGGCCCCTGTGAACCGCCTGGTCAGCCTAGGGCTGGGGGAAGGGATGGGTGCTGGGATAGACAAAGGTGACCTTGACCCCCAACACTGCCACTTCTGGCCTGGATGTCTTTGTGGAGTCTGGACTCCAGTCTCGGGTCCCTCACCAAGGAAATGAAGTAACTTTGTGTTGTTGCGGGAACTTGTAGTAATGCATGGAAAGCATGCAGCTGAGGGTTGGCACATAAGTGGAGCTCCCCAGCCTGGGACCAATTGTAACGGGCCCCATATTTTACAGATGAGGAACTTGAGGCACGTGACTGTCCCAGGCCAGTTAGCCTAGTAGAACAGAGGCGAGGTTTCCTGACCTGCAGGTCAGTCTTCAGTCCCCAACCTAATGGCAGTGTGTAACATGGAATGCCGGTAAGGTAACCCCCTGCACAGGGAGGGTTGTGGGTGTCCAGGAAGCGGTGGGTGGAAAGGGTTGTGGCTGTGGTGTGGAATGTGGTGCAGGCCTCTCAGGTCCAGCTGGTACAGATGGGCAAGGGACACCACAGGAGACCAGAGGCGTCAGAGATGGCAGCAGGAAGCCTCTGGTGGGTGCGTGGTACGAGTGAGGTTAACCGATGAAGGATGGGCACCTCTCTTAGGGGGTCAGGTCACATGGGTGGGGATGAAGACTTTCTGAGAATATGTCTTTCTGCCTCAAGCTGTTGGAGAAGGGAGCTGAGATACACACGCCACTCAGGAACAGGGGTAGCTGGAGAGGGAAGTGGACCCTCTATGACTGACTGCTTTACCCTACAGAGACTATCTAACATATGGGAGCTTGGGACTAGGAGGGCTCCTGCTCTTGGTCGTGGTCATTCTGTCCATCTCTCTGTGTCGGCTCCATCGGAGAGGTGAGCCCTCCTCAAACCTCCCTCATTCGTCCACAGCAGTGCCCTGTATTGCCCCCACCCACACCCCCTCCTGAAAGTTCCCATCAATCCCAATATGCCCAGGGTGAGGAAGTTGGTAGAAGTCAGGTGGGAGAGGGGAGGGGAGCATGTCCACAGAGTCAGAGGTCCTGGCTTTGACCATGGGCACCTCAGGGAAGTGTGCAGGTGAGGAAACACCCCTGGGGGGGAGCACTTCTTGGGGCTGGAGGAGCCTGTGAGGAGGACCATGCTAAGCTGCTGTTTTTCTTCCAGTGACGAGGCTGGAGAGGAGCTGGGTGAGTCTGGGAGAAGGGCAGGGGGTAGAGGGTGTTTGGATGACAAGAGGGATTTAGAGCTGAGATGGGGGAGCAAGAGAAGAGACAGAAAACAGGAACATGAGAGCCAGACAAAATGAGAGACAGAAGAGACAAATGAGAATGAGAATAGAGGAAAGAATCGGTGTAGAGATAGAAAGGAAATTAGAGAGGAGAGAGAAGAAGGGAGAGAGAAAGAGCCAGAAGAATAAGAAAGTTAGAGAATGACAGACACAGGGAGAAGGAAAAAGACACCAAGAGAAAAGGTAAGCGAGAGAATAAGAATGAGAGAGGGGGGAAAGTGAGAGAGTGAGAGAGACATATAGAGAAAGGACAGACAGAAAACAGAAAAGAGCAGTGATTAGGCCGGGGCAGAGAAGAGAGGAGGAAGAGAAGGAGAAAGGGAAAAGGAAGAAATGGAGGGGAGGGGAAATGAGAGGGAAACAGAAAGCTAAGCTGGGGAGAATGAGTAGGCAGTGAGGTAAGAGTTTGGGGGGTGGGGGGTGCACGCACGTGAAACTCCTTGGACTGGATCAGGGGGAGCAAAGCCCCTGGGTAACCCTGGCCACCTCCTGTCCCGGCGCCAGGCCCAGCTCTCAGAGCAGGAGCTCCACTATGCCTCTCTGCAGAGGCTGCCCAGCAGCGACAGGGAAGGCGCGAGGGAAGATCGCACTGCTGACTACGCTTGCATTGCCAACAACAAACCCACCTGAGAACCCGAACCGCCTCCCCCAGCCCAGGTGGGTGGCAGCATTGTCCTGCGGTTCATCAGTCAAGACAGTGGTCTCGGTTCATTTCCAGCCCCCACCAACAAGGCCACCAGCAAAACTGAAAAGGCACACCTTCCCACCCACTCTGGCTCAAGTTGTGATTTGCTAAGTGAAGAAGGGTGATTAGGCACCGGAGTTCCCCCAAGGCCGGAAAAGAGCATTTTCATGTGTGTGGGCTGTTGACAAGCAGGACTGGTCAGATCTGCTGTGGCCATCCCTCAAGAGAATCAGGCTGGACATCCTGAGCCAAGAGGGGGTGGGTGGGTGGAGCCCCGCGAGGGTCATAGAACGGGTCTAGGTTCCACTTCAGGAAGCTCCCTCGCTGGGCCTCTCCAGCTCAGAACTGGTACAGGCAGAGTTGCGTTGGGAGAACCCAGGGAGGAGCACATTGGGGCATCTGGAAATTAGAGAAGGAAATACCTAAAAAAGACTCAGTGGTGGGGAACAGAGTTTTACGGGGTCTCTTGAAAAGAGTGGGCTCACTGGGGCTGGGAATGGCTTAGCAGAGGCCACCCAAGGTATGTTCCCAGGACAGGGGCCTGTTGGACAGACGAGAGTCCTTGCAGCCCTTCTTCCCTCCTGGACCCCTGGCTCCCCTCCTCCCACCCTCTCCCATCCCTGCCCCTCCCTGCAGCTGCCCTGCCTCCACTACTCACAGTTTCCCTGGTCATATATGGCGCTGCCCAAAGCCTCAGAGAGAAAGTTGAAGGCACAGAAGGCTGCCCACAGGAGGAGAACCAGCCTGGCTGCTAGCTCAGGGGGTCCCGCAAGTGGGTGGTGGAGAGGAAGGAGCTGGTAAAGGGCCAGGGGAGATGCTCACCCAGGCACAGGGAGGAGCAGAGGGGAGGAGGTCTCAGGGAGGGTCACCACTTCCAGGGAAGTCTCCAGAAGCCTCACCTTTCTCCACCACCAGCAGAGTCTCAGTTCCTGTTTCAAGACCCAAACCCAGCTCCTCTGCCCTGCATGGAACCCTCCAGCATCACCAACTCTGGGTCCCAGATGTGCAGCTCAGCCTGGTGGTCACGCAGGAAGAGGGAAGAGGCCAGCGGAGGAGCCAGATGGCTCCTGAACGCTATGTCCCATTCCTTAACTCCTCCCTGGGGCCACCTTGTTCCAGTACCACGTGACAGAACCAGAGCCACCTCGGCTGGCATTGAAGGAGCAGGGCTGAAGGCAGTGGCATCCTCCTGGGTACGAATCTCAGGAGGCGGCAACAACCAGAGAACATAGGATCCTGGCAGCAGAGAAGACCCAGAGAAACACCCCCAAAGAGAAAAGACAAGGGAGCTAGCGGGAGAATATCCCAGTTGTTCCTCTACTCGCAGAAGACCCAGACAGATAAACACTTTGGATCCTTTATTAAACTTCATTAAACCCTTTTCTTACCATCCTGATTTCTTTTCTTTCTGCTTTTTTTTTTTTTTTTGCATAGACCTGGGGTGTATAGGCCAGAGGTGTGGGGGTTAAGAGGATTCACCAGATACAGAGTGGGGAGCAGAACAGGTAGATCAACTGAAATGCACTGCTGAGGGGAGCAGCGGGAGAGGCAGGCGAGGTCTGCTGCGTCATTTGGGTCACCTCCCTGATTGGGGATCTCAGGCCATAGTGGTGATAGTGCTGAGATTTAACCCCTAGACCATCAGAGAAGCCCCCAACCTAATTTCTTAGCATTTTTTATTATTAAGTTTTTCAGATTCTCTCCTTTACCATCCCTTACCCCGTCGTCTTTCTGTAGCCACTGTGCTCACGCGCTAGTATACCATCTTGCTGAAATTTAATCTGCCAGTGAAATTGAAGCTCACTAGTGAATTGGCTTCCAAAGTAACTGGTGTCATTAATTACATTATTCCACACATTATTTTAGAACTAACAGCATTCTGTAGTATAGTACCCTTGTCACTTTGTTTTTTTAGTGTATTAATAATTATAATTCAAGTGAAGAAATGGCTATAATTGATTGAGATCCCTATTTAACTTATCCAAATTAATAAATTAAATCAGTTGTTAAAGCCCCTGATTAAATTCCATAGTTAGTGTCACTTGCAGGTCATTCTATTTTAGTGGTTCTCAAATTTGAGTATATCAGTAGGTATCACTTGGAAGTGCTGGTTAAAACAGATTCCTGGGGGGCCTCCCCTGTGGCGCAGTGGGTTGCTCATAGTGCGCCTCATAGTGCGTTGCTCAAACTACAGTTACTACAGCACGAGTTCGAGTCCTGCGAGCCCACATGGCGCAGCGGACCTCTCCTGCCTCGCCCGCTGCTCCCCTCAGCAGTGTGTTTCAGTCCATCTGCCTGTTCTGCTCCCCACTCTGTGTCTGGTGAATCCTCTCGCCTCCCTAGACTCTGGCCTGTACCCCAGCTCTTACATGCATAAATAAATAAATCTTTAAAAAACAACAACAGATTTCTGGGCCTCACCTCCAGTGGTTTTTTTTTTTATTCAGTGGATAGGAGTCGGACTGAGAATTTATACCCCAGTGATGCTAAAACTGATGTTAAATCTTCTGCTCTGGATTCCACCTGGTATTTAGTTAATGAACATCTCTGAGAGTTAAGGCATTTCATAATTAAAATCAGTTTCACTAAAAAAGTTATCTGAGCTTTAATTAGGTCTCCCAAACTCCTAATTATATTTTGACCCTAGACAATAAGCTTTGTTTAATACACTTATTAAACTCATCAAATTAAAACTGACCTCTTAAAAATAATTGACCCCTCCCTTCAAGCCTTTCCTTACTTCAAGTCATGTTCACTGCTTCCTTCAATTTGATCTTCCTTGGAAGGTAGGGAGGAGAGTTCTGGGACAGAAGCTGGAGAGTGATCTCCCCAGCAGGCCACACCACAGCACACAGAGTTCACACTGTGAACTGGGGGAGTCCACTGGTGTCAGCTTTATGGAGGGTCCTGCCGGCTCCACCCTCCTGTCCTTGACACTCACCCAGGGCTCAATGTTCAGTCCCCACCAAGCCTGCTTCCCTGGGACATAGGTCCCATCCTCCCTCCTCCCAGCCCGCACCCTTCAGGGTCCTGGGAGAAAGCCCTGGCACCTGGACAGGGAGTGATAAAGATGAGAAGCAGCATCCTGGTCATGTGGGAGGGTGTCACAGTTGGGGGGTGGCTGAACAATGAGGTCTGGGTGGAGGAAGAACAACCCACTGCTTGTGGTCAGGTCACCCACTGGGGGTGGGGAGCTTCCCATGACACAGGACTCACACATCACTTGCCAAGCACCTCAAGTGCCAGGGGCCTCGGGCATCAAATAGTGAGCCCTGAGGAGAAAGGACCTGCTGAGGGCAAGGTCTGGATTGCTTGGAGATAGGGGCAGTGCGCGGGACGGTTGTGTAGTGTCTGAAGGCAAAGATGGAGCTTAGAGGCTGGTAACCAAGGGAGAGGGTGGGAGCAATCAGACCAGGATATGGTTCTGTCTTAGGTTCAAGAAGACCAGCTATCCCCAGAATAAACCACCAGAAGCCCTGGTAAGCCCAGAGCTGACCTACTTCCCCTGCCCTCCCCTTGACTGACAGTGCCCAGCCCCACCCCTTCCATGTTCTCTTCCCTCCAGTTCAGCCCTCCATAGGGGCTGCTGTAAAATTCTGCAAACTGGGAGAAGTGAACAGACTGCTGGGGAGTGGCCAGGGCTGTGGGGCACTTTGCTTGGAAGCTGCAATTGCAGAACACCCCCCCCCATCTTCCTCTGACCCACTAACTAGGGTGGTAGACAGTGAAGGCAGCTGATGGAGTTTGAAATCATTCATATCTGCATTAAAAAATACACCGCTGAAAGAGATCTGCTTTTCCTGGTGCATTCTGCACTCACTCATCACCCCTAGTAAATCCACTTGTTTGTTATGTTATTCACTAGTTAACAATTACAGGAAAACCACAGGGTACCGGTTCTGTGAATGTATCTTTACAGGCACAAAGGAGAGGCGCTGCACGGCATCACGCATAGCTCCGATGTTCAGGGGCTCCACATGTATCACACGCCTACGGAGCACAACGGAGTACAGAAAAGGAGTAGTGGAACATGCTGGGGGAAATGTGCAGCCCTCTTCACGCTCTTTCTTTCTGGTCCCTTTTATATTAACCCTTATTTTTCCTTTGCGTTGTGTTTCCTGCTCTTGGTTAACACTGGATCGTGCAATTCCCAAACCTTTACTGCAAGGAATAGAGCTTTCATTTTGGAGAAAGAGTTAAGAACACCCGCTTGGAATCAAGCTGGGTTCAAGTGGCAACTCCCCCACAAACTGGTTACATAATCTTGAACGCATTATCTAGCCTCTCTGAACCACCTAGACAACCACACATGCCACACAAGGTAGGAAGAACTGACTCTCCAGTCTCCATTACTGAGGTGACGGCGGAGGCTGGGTGGAGGTTCCGTGGCAAGACGAGCGCTGCCCCCTGGCGGCCACAGCGCACAAGGCGGGGTTAATTGCAGCTTGCGGCCAGTCCTTTATCTTGCCTCATCCAATCAGCAGCCCACTCCCATTCCACAGCGTTAATGTGGGAACAACTGTCTTTTTTACTCAATTTCAAGAAGTCCCCTCGTTTTGGCAGGTGGGGGTCAGCATGGGCTACTCCCCACTTTCACAGTGCGCCCTCAACCACGTAACAGTGGTCCGGGTGCAGAGCAATGTCGGTTAGCGGTCCAGCCGGCCTGAGGTGGAACCCTGGTTCCACCACTCACCATCTGTAAAACAGGAGTTTCATCTGTTCAGTTGGCTCCACTGGTCTGGAAGCTCAATGCCTGTTAGCCTCCAACTCCTCCCCAGACCTGGGTTCCTAAGACCCGGTCTTATTATAAAATCAGGCCTGAACTCAAGGTGTCTTGTTCACTCCACCTCTTTTTCTCTAAGATTTCCAGTATCTAAGAATGTGACTTGCAAAGATAGTACCAGGATTTGGTTTTTAAGCCCATCTAGAATAACTGGTATGGATTTCTTTTAAAAGAAATCTGAGGGCCTCCCTGGTGGTGCAGAGGATTGAGCACACACTGTGAAGCATCTGAGGCACAGCCACTGGAGCACAAGTTTGATTCCCGGTCAGGGAGGGGACCCACACGGCACAGCAGACCTCTCCTGCCTTGCCCGCTGCTCCCCTCAGCAGTGTGTTTCAGTCCATTTGTCTGTTCTGTTCCCCACTCTGTCTCTGATGAATCCTCTTACCTCTGGCAACTCTGGCCTGTACCCCAGCTCTTGTATGCATAAATAAATAAATCTTTTAAAAAAATAAAAATTTGAGACCCTGTGGAGAACTTTAACCCTCAGAACCAGGACTGCTGTGCTGACCAGCTCAGTGGACACAGAATGGATTTTTTTTTCAGTCATTTATTTTTCATTTATTCAATAGTTTCCTGAGCATCCTAGAATATACATTAGCGGGCCCTCCCTGGTGGCGCAGTGGGTTAAGCAACGCACTATGAAGCAAACCGCAGCCACTGCAGCACAAGTTCGATCCCTGCTGCCGGCTGGGGAGGTGACCCACATAGCACAGGAAGACCTCTCCTGCCTGGCCCGCTTCTCCCCTCAGCAGTGTGTTTCGGTGGATCTGCCTGTTCTGCCCCCTGCTCTGTCTGGTGAATTCTCTCACCTCCCCGCACCTCTGACCTGTACCCCAGTGCTTGTATGCATAAATAAATAAATCTTTAAAAAAAAATAGAATATACATTAGCTATCTACTGTAGGGAACATTGAAGAAAATTTCAGGTGTCCACCCAGTCAAATTGAATAAGACAGACATAATACAGAATACAATAGACACACAAATAAAAGAGCTTGAATTATATAATAAGTTCCATAAAAATGATCGAATAGTCAAACAATTCTAATCATTAAGTGATACTTTACCTAAATATATTATGGGATATCCCATGAAGTTATAAAGTTAATATCAGAATGGAATTTTTTTTTCTTAAAGATTTATTTATTCATGCATACAAGAAGCGGGGTGGAGGCCAGAGGTATGGGGCATGACAGGATTCACCAGAGACTGAGTGAGGAGAAGAACAGGCAGATCAACCCACATGGCTCAGCAGACCTCTCCTGCCTCACCCTCTGCTCCCCTCAGCAGCATATTTCAGTAAAATCTGCCTCTTCTGCTCCCCACGCTGTCTCCACTGAATCCTCTCATCTCCTACACCTCTGTTCTTCTACACAAAAAGAGAGAGAGAGAGAGAATGAGAGAAAGAAAGAGGAGAGAAAGGAAGAAGGAGAGGGGGGAGGAAGAGAGAAGGAGAGAGAGTGAGAGAAAAAAAAAAAGAGAGAGAGAGAGAGAGAAAAGAGAACTTTGACCAGGGACTCAAAAAGAAAGGCAAAGAATGAAAAAGTTGTAAAGTGCATATATTCATATGGTCTGACTTCTTTAACATCCTAGCTGGAGGGGTTCAGGGCCTGGAAACTCCCACTCAGAGCTCTGAGCAGGAAAAGAGGTGAAAACCCATAAGGAAAATGGAATCCCAGCATAGATGATCAGTTTCCTCTAAGTGTTGGCATGTGAGATGTGGCTGACTCTTCCAGCCAAATTCTTATGTTTTTAACTAATTAATGGTTGCCAGGTTATACTTGCAGCCTCTGACCACAACTTCTCTGAGGTTCGTGGCACTGGCTCCTATCACCTTGGGTCTCTCCTTGCTGTCATTGTGTAATCTCCTGCACTTTCCAGCTTCCTCGCTATTTATTTTCACCTCTCTCATCTTCCTGGAAGTCTTAACTTAAATGACACTTTTAAACATTGAGACATAATTATATACAATAACATGTACCCATCTTAAGTGTTCACTTTTATGACCTTTGGCAAATAAATACACCATGTAAGCACTTGAGATACAGATCATCTCTGTCACCTCAGAAAATTACCCTGTACCCTGTTTTGGTCAATCCCTCTCCCCCCCAGAAGCAACCACTGATTTATATCCCTGTAGGTCAGTTTAATCTGTTCTTGGAATTGTGTTGTATGTACTTTTACATCTGATTTCTTTCACTTTGCTTGGTGTCTGTGATTTCATCTATGTTGCCCATGTCAGTCCCTCATTCTCTGTCATTGCCATGTGGTAGGGAGGTACCACACTGGTTTACCCACTCACCTGATGACACACAATTGGGCTTTATGTGTGCACACACACATGCTATGATGGACAAGTCTGGTTTTTTTTACAGACTTATTTATTTATGCATATAAGAGCTGGGGTACAGGCCAGAGTCATGGGAGGAGAGAGGATTCACCAGAGACAGAGTGGGGAGCAGAACAGGCAGACTGACTGAAACACACTGCTGAGGGGAGCAGTGGGTGAGGCAGGAGAGGTCTGCTGCGCCATGTGGACTCCCTCTCTGGCCGGAGATCGAACTCATGCTGCAGTGCAGCAGACACTTCACAGTGTGGCGCTCAACTGGCTGCACCACCAGGGAGGCCTTGTTATGAACGATCTTGCACACCCCTTGCAAAAAAGAATGACTTTTTCCAGCAACCTAATTTCATAGTTGTTTCAGCCTGTCCCCTCCAGCCATCACCTTGACCCTGTGACCTAAGCTTTGGATCACATCACCATAAATGTTGTTCTACTTTGGCCTCCTCCCTCCTCTTTCACAGGGATGGCAAAGCAGTCAGGCCTGAGTGCCT
This sequence comes from Galemys pyrenaicus, assembly GCA_019455555.1. Lineage (NCBI taxonomy): Eukaryota > Metazoa > Chordata > Mammalia > Eulipotyphla > Talpidae > Galemys > Galemys pyrenaicus. The sequence continues at coordinate 205,069 of JAGFMF010012192.1, read as the reverse complement.
ACTGCCCTCCACGGAGGCCTTCATACCACCCTCCTGTTGGCTTCTCTCACTTTCATTCAACAATTCTGAGCATCTGCCGTGGGTTTACCTGGCCAGTCCTGTCATAGCCACAGTTCTAACTGCTTGTTCTTTTGAGTCCCAATATCTCCAGTTCCACCTGAGGGCTCTTTCTTGAGATAAGTCCGGAATATCTAACTGCCCCAGCCAGAATGTTCCACCAAGTCTACTCCAAAACAGCCGGCCTCCTACAGTCCCTATTTGTGAATGGAAACCCAATCCACCAGGCCCTTAAGGCAAAGGCCTGGAATTTATCCATTGTGCCTTTTCTCTCAATCCCCCCATCCCAACAAGCTCCACATCCTGTCCATTCTGCCTCTGAAATACCTCAGTTATCTTTCCCTACCTCTTAATCCACATTGCTTGTTAGGCCTTACTCATCTCAGGATAAATCTAGTACAATTGCTTTTCTCATGGATAGTGTGTTTTCTCCTCAATATCTGCAATGTGCATCTCCCTTGCTGAGCACCAAGACTCAGCCATCTAATCTACATTTTATTGAGTGCTTTCCACATGCCAGACATCCTATCTCCGACTCTTTTTATCTCTCTTCCCCTTCCCCTCTCCTTATCTCTTATATCTCCCACATTTCTGTCCACAACCCCATCTCACCATTTTTGTTCATATCGCTTCACTCATTTCTTCCTTATCTATTCACACCCGCACCCCACATTCCATATCGCTCTACAAATCTCTCTCCCTCAAACACACGTACACACAGACTCTGGTTATCCTCTAATTCATTCATTCAACAAGCAGTTAGTGAGCACTTTCCATGTGAAAAACACCATATTTCTTTCTTCTCTGATCTTCATATCACTTTCTTCTTTCCCATCTTTCTCCACATTGCCCTTCCTCCACCCTACCCCTTACCCTCTCCTCCCCCACTTCTCTCTGAGTGGGAGAATGAGCCAAGGCAAGGGAGGCATTCACCACATCCCTCTGGGGTCCTTTCTCTGAGAAACCTCTGAATCTATCAGGCTGATTGAAACCACGCCTGTGTGCCCTGTGCAGGGATTTTTTAAAAATTGATCTATAATATTAAAGGAAGATATATCTCTCAGAAACTGATAATCAAATAGATAATTACTAAAGACATAAAAGACTGAAACTAGACAATTAACAAGCTTGATCTACTGGGATATATAGAATATTAGAATAAGGACCTCCCTGGTGGTACAGGGGTTAAAGACACAGCGCTATGAAGCTATCACCAGCCAGTGCAACATGAGTTCAGTCCCTGATCCCAGCCAGGAAGGGGACCCACATGGTGCAGCAGAACTCTCCTGTCTCTCCCGCTGCTCCCTTCAGCAGTGTGTTTCAGTAGACTCACCTGTTCTTCTCCCCACGCTATCTTTCATGACCTTCTCACCCTCCACATCTCTGGTCTACACCCCAGTTCTTGTATGCATACATAAATAAATCTTTTTTTAAAATAGAATAATTAGGGCCCTCCCTGGTGGCTCAGTGGGTTAAGCAATGCACTATGAAGCAAACCGCAGTCACTGCAACACAAGTTCGATCCCTGCTGATGGCTGGGAAGGTGACCCACATGGCGCAGGCAGACCTCTCCTGCCTGGCCCACTGCTCCCCTCAGCAGTGTGTTTCAGTCCATTTGCCTGTTCTGCCCCTGCTCTGTCTGATGGATTCTCTCACCTCCCCGCACCTCTGGCCTGTACCCCAGTGCTTGTATGCATAAATAAATAAATCTTTAAAAAATAAAATAGAATAGAATAATTAGGGCCTCCTTGGTGGTGCAAGGTCTTAAGTCTCAGCACAACAAAGCCTATCCGCAGCCACTGCAGCATGAGTTCGAGCCCCAGTCAAGGAGTTAACACACATGGCACAGGAGACCTCTCCTGTTTCCCCTGCTACTCCCCTCAGCAGTGAATTTCAATCCATCTGCATGTTCTGCTCCCCGCTTTATCTCTGGAGAATACGCTCACCACCATCCCATACTCCTGCACCACTGGCCTACACACCCCAGCTCTTAAATGAAAAAATAAATAAAATAAATCTTTTTAAAAAATGAAAAATTTACATTATTTTCAAGTACACAAAGATATCTGGAAATAATAAACAAAATCACATAGAACAAAATTGCTAACCATAATCCACAAAAGTTAAGAGTAATAACAGAGCATATTTATTATATGCTTAGAAAATTTGAAGATATATTTGCTAACATATTTTTAAACTTTAAAATAATACTTCTAAATAATTCAAAGTTTAAAAGAAAACATAATAGAATTTAAAATATTTTGAACTGAAAGATAGTGAAAATACCACCCATCTAAACTGATGAATGTAGCTAAAACTAATTCATGGAAGAAAATAAATGTGCATATTAAAAGAAAATTTGAAAATCAATGACTTGAACAGATTTGAAAATATTAGAAAGTGTTAGAAAAAAGATTATTATTAGTAATAATTATTATTATATTATAATAAAATAATTTTTAAATTATTATTAATATTAGAAAACAGATATTGAAGAAATTAGAAAACAAGCACAGAATAGCCAATAAAATCAAGGCAGGAAATAGTAAAACTATAAGTTCCAAAATAAAAAATTTTGGATACTAATGAAGTAGAAAACAAAGTAACAAGAGAGCAGAAAATAAAAGTCTATATACAGAGACTACTGATATTAAAAACCTCTGACCAAGTTGGTTAAGCAGAAAAATGAGAGGGGCCTCCCTGGTGGCATTCTCTCTCTGCCCTATCACCTCTATAGCCTAAGTTTGATCCCCAGCAGGGAGGTGACCCACATGGCACAGCAGACCTCTCCTGTCTCACTCACTGCTCCCCTCACCACGTGTTTCAGTAGATCCACCTGTTCTGCTCCCCACTCTGTCTCTGGCGAATCCTCTCACCCACCCTCCTGCCCCTGCACCTCTGGCCTGCATCTGAACTCTTCTATGCAAAAATAAATAAATAAATAAACCTTAAAAAAAGTAAAAGGAGAGAAAAGGCATGTAGACACACACACACAAAGTAATTTAAAGGGACTGTATTCACAATAGATATATAAACTTCAACTTTGATAAGATGAATGATTTTCCAGAAATACATATGACCAAACAAACTCCAGAAAAAAAATAAGAACCTGAAATACACACATTTTTTTTCCAGACTTGTTTATTTATGCATACAAGAGCTGGGGTACAGGCTAGAGTTGTGGAGGCTGAAAGGATCCACCAGAGAGAGTGGGGAGCAGAACAGGCAGATCGACTGAAACACACTGCTGAGGGTAGCAGCGGGCAAGACAGGAGAGATCTGCTGCACCACGTGGGTCACCTACGTGGTCGGAGGCAGTGATCACACTTGTTCTATAGTGGCCATGTGGTTTGCTTCATAGTGCGTTACTGTAAACCCACTGTGCCACGAGGGAGGCCCCTGAAATACACATGTATTGAAGAAATTGATGCAGTTGTTAAACAGAATCATAAAAAATAAATTATCAATAGAGATCATTCAACCACATAAAAATAGATCTAGAAACCAGAAAACTAGAAAAGTTTCCTCTTGAACTACCAGGAAAGCGTTTCATGAGATTAATGTAAGCTGGATATCAAAGTCAGACAAGGACAATTTGAGAAAGGAAAATTGTGAAACAATTTCACTCATGAACATAAAAAACAAACTTAATAAAAATATTAGCAAACCTAAGTCAGAATTGACTATACAATACAAAACAACATAATCAGTCACATCCTAGGGAAGTAATTCAGTATTCCTGCAATTCTGGATTCCTATTCATACAACTTACTGCATTAAGAGATTAATGAGGAAAATTCATATGACCATCTCAGTCAATATACAATAGTTAAAGCACTTCTGGAGAAAAAACATTTCACAACAATGGTAACAGGATGGTTTCCAGGGAAAGGGGGAGGTTCCAGATTCTCTGGCCCACTCAAGGAAGGGTGGAGCTGAGCAGGGAGAAGCAGCTGGGGGAGACTGGAGAAGAAAGAAAGAAAAGAAGAAGTATGGAGAGCCAGAGTAGACCTGGAGGAAGCACATGGAGACATGTGAAGAAACTGTACTAGCTTCTTGGTCCTGGACTGGTTGAAACAGATGTGGGTGAGAGACCCATGGGGAGGTTAACAATGGCAGCTTTCATCTTGATTTTGATTTTGCTCTTTCTGTCCCACACACCCTGGGCCCCTTCTACCTAGTCACACATGATTTTTAAAATTAAGTATGTAGTGTCTGTCTGGTGGCACAAGGGGAGGGTTAAGTTTCAGCACTATGAAGCTATCCGCAGCCACTGGAGCACAAGTTTGATTCCCAGTCAGGGAGGGGACCCACATGGCACAGCAGACCTCTCCTGCCTCACCCGCTGCTCCCCTCAGCAGTGTATTTCAGTTGATCTGCCTGTTCAGTTCCCCACTCTGTCTCTGGTTACTCCTTTCTTCCCGCACCTCTGACCTATACCCCAGTTCTTGTATGCATAAATAAATAAATCTCTTTTAAAAACTAAGGATATATATATCTCTATTCACTCATGAAATTCAATATTCTCTTTTGAAATAGCTTATCTTTTTCTTCTGTATCCTTTCTCCTGTTCTGATTCATACCCTGACGTGGTTTATTGACTCTTCTCTGGATCTATACTTGTATTTCTGATGCGTTGCCTATGCTAAAGAGCTACACTGAATTCTTTTGTTTTTCAATTCATGATGGAATCTGGGGGCCACAACTTCCACCCACTTTTGGCAATATGTTTCTGGTGTGTTGTCATCTGTCAGTAAATGATATTGCTCTTTTTTATCTTTTTCTCTTAGTAAATTGAACAGGAGATTTGCTCATTTCTTCTCATTCCTCACATTTAAATGAACTAGATTTTTCTGAACTACTAGCTGGAGGACCTTGAGAGAGGTGGGGAAGAAAAGAACCCAAGATAGATTTCCAGACTTCAAGTTGAAGTGCTCGTTCAAGTCCTCCTCCTCTTGCCACAGTAGATTATCTCCTTAAAAGTTGGCATCTTTGTGAGGTCACTACTTCCTTTCTCACAAAACTTCTCCCAGTTAAACAAATATCTAACCTCACCCTTCAACTTCTTTATTCCTTAGGAGCCCTGACAGACTGCCATCTCCCGAGTGCACCTAAGGGGACTCACTTAATACTAGAAGAATTTTGCTTGTGATGGGATTCTCTTTCTTTTTTAAAGATTTATTTATTTATGCATACAAGAACTGGGGTATAGGCCAGAGGTGCGGGCGGAAAGGAGTAACTAGAGACAGAGTGGGGAACAGAACAGGCAGATCTACTGAAATACCCTGCTGAGGGGAGCAGCGGGTGAGGCAGGAAAGGTCTGCTGCACCACGTGGGTCACCCTCTTGGTCAAGGATCAAACTCATGCCGCAGTGGCTACAGATGCTTTATAGTGTGGTTCTTAACCCTCTGCACCACCAGGGAGGCCCTGTGATGGGATTCTGATGAGATGTTAAAGTTTAGTGAGTAGGGTGCTTGGGTTCTCTCTGAGAAAGTTTTCAGCAGAGTTCCCCATTCAGTGACACATGGCAGAGAGTTTACTAAGAAAAAATACATTTGCATAGATGCAAACAGGCTAGGGCTGCATTTTATTTTTTTTTAAAGATTTATTTATTTATGCATACAAGCACTGGGGTACAGGCCAGAGATGTGGGGGTGGTGGTGAGAGAATCCACCAGACAGAGTGAGGAACAGCACAGGCAGATCAACTGAAATACACTACTGAGGGGAGCAGCAGGTGAGGCAGGAGGCAGGAGAGGTCCACCTGCGCCATGTGGGTCACCTCCCTGGCCGGCAGCAGGGATCGAACTCATGCTGCAGTGGCGGTGGTCTGCTTCACAGTGCGGTGCTTAACCCACTGTGCCACCAGGGAGGGCCCCGAGGGCTGCATTTTAAAAGGACAGATTCAATAGGAAAACAAGAAAGGAAAAAATAAAAGAGGCACCTACATATACACAGTGGGTGGAGAGCCGCTGCATTTTGGCAAAGCAAGAGTTGTTTGAATACTTTATATAGTGCCTTTGGGGAGATTCATCCCTTTGTGGAATTACATCTATTGTGAAAACTATCACCTCTAAGGCCGGTTGGGTTTATTTCTAAGGACTGCTGTTTCTTTGTAATGACTGACAAGTCTCCACATCCCCACATCCAGTCTGTGCCTTCGTGCCTATAGATTTTTCCATAGCAGGCTATGAAATTCTACAGCAGTTCACACCTAAGGATTCCCCATCACAGGCTCTTTCTAAGATCTGCCATCTCTGGGTCCCTTTGACACTTTTTCTTTACCAATAAGGGTATCCCCTGCTTTTTGTCAGGTCCCTGTAAACCACTTCACTTTCACAAAAGAACTATTTTATGTTTTCCACTAGCCGAAAGAAATTGGAAAGGAGTTTCACTTTTATGACAATAGGCAAGAAGTGAAAATAGTGTTTGTTTTGCAGTAGTGATTCTAGAGCCTTCATGCACCCCAAGCAGTATGAGTGAAACCCCCCTCCAGCTTCTTCCCCAGGACAGGTTGTATGTGTATCTTATCATCCTTGCCTTTATCATATGTTAGTGCTATGTTGGGTTTTATGTGGTTTTTGGGTTTTTTAAAAAAGATTTATTTATTTATGCACACAAGAGCTGGGGGGGTACAGGCCAGAGTCCAGGGCAGTGAGAGGACTCACTAGAGACAGAGAGGGGAACAGAATAGGCAGACTGACTGAAAAACACTGCTGAGGGGAGCAGCGGGCACAGCAGAAGAGGTCTGCCAGGACATGTGGGTCCCCTCCCTGGCCGGCAGCAGGGATCGAACTCATGCTGCAGTGGCTGTGGTTTGCTTCATAGTGCTTTGCTTAACCCACTGTGCCAACAGGGAGGCCCCTTATGTGGGTTTTTTTTTTTTAATGATAGAAACTAATGTTACAATTAATTTCATCTTCATGATTACAGACATGATAGGGCAGAGCAACACTCTTCCTCCCTCCCTCACTTAACCAGATTTGCATTTTTATGATACACAAGTTGACTTCATTCATTGACTTGAAGCTGGTAACAACTAATCTTTACAATTTAGGATCTTCCTCTGTGACTGTTGCAAGGATCTTAATTCACAAACTATACCGTGAGCCCTGAAATGGTGTTCACTACGATGTTCTTGAAACTCGTGTTAATCTGGTAATTTAAGGCGGGAATTGTCAGTTAAGAACTGCCTTCCAGGGGCCTCCCTGGTGGCACAAGGGGTTAAGCTGCAGTATTATGAAGCTATCTGCAGCCACTGCAGCATGAGTTCGATCTCTGGCCGGGGAGCTGTCCCCCAGGACACAGCAGACCTCTCCTGCCTCACCTGCTGCTCCCCTCAGCAGTGTGTTTCAGTCAGTACACCTGCTCTGTTCCCCACTTTGTCTCTCATAAATCCTCTTACCCCTTGCACCTCTAGCCTGTACCCCAATTCTTGTATGCATAAATAAATAAATCTTGAAAAAAAACCTGCCTTCCTTTTGGCTAACCCAGCCACTAGCAATCTTAACCAATAAGTGACTATAGCATTGACTGAAAATGTTGTGCTGGGTCCCTTTTCCGATCATTAGCTTCCCATTGGAGAAAAGAGATGTCCTAACCAATTGCTACCACAAACGCTGTCCCCAGTACCGTGCCCTAATGTCCTTTGCAAGGTAACTCATGAGTTCAGGTGACCGGCAAGTTTGTCAACTGGTTACACACAAGGTATATTCAAAGCTGATTTGAGACCAAGTACTACAACTGTAATCCCAAGAAATTAAGTTTCAGCATGTTGAGTTCTTGCAAGATGCCAGGGCAAGTAAGAAATCATCTTAAAGCAATGAATGATGGTTCATCATCATTCATAAGTGAGAGGAAAACATCAAAGAGGAAACAAAATTCATTGCTCTTAAACTCCTCATCACGCTGATGGCTACCTTCACAATCGTAATTGACAAAATCCAGAGTTCCTCAATTCCCTGATTTGAGGAGTCCATTGTCAAGGTGACTGTCAAGGTCAAGAAAGGCTCTCAGGCTTTTGAACTCCAGTCCTTCAGTGGAAATCTCCATTATTGTTTTTTGAACATGTTATGGGGCAGGATGAGGGGCATCCCAGGACTCCCAAACCTGCCTGCTCTAAATAGTTCCTGCCATTTGCTTCATCAAAATAAAGCATACACTAGTGTGTAAGACCTTTAGTGCAACAGAACTTCATTTTATTTATTTATTTATTTTTAAAGATTTGTATATTTATGCATACAAGCACTGGGGTACAGATCAGAGGTGTGGGGAGGTGAGAGAATCCAACAGACAGAGCAGGGGGCAGAACAGGCAGACTGACTGAAACACACTGCTGAGGGGAGCAGTGGGCCAGGCAGGAGAGGTCTGCTGTGCCATGTGGGTCAGCTCCCCGGCCGGCAGCAGGGATCAAACTCATGCTGTGGTGGTTGTAGTTTGCTTCATAGTGTGTTGTTTAACCCACTGTGCCACCAGGGAGGGGCCCATTTTATTTATTTTTATAAAGATTCATTTTATTTATTTATGCATACAAGAGCTGAGGTGTAGGCCACAGGTGTGGCAGGGGGAGGGGTGGGAAGTGAGAGGATCCACCAGAGACAGAGTGGGGAGCAGAACAGGCAGACTGACTGAAACACACTGCTGAGGGGAGCAGTGGGTGAGACAGGAGAGGTCTGCTGCACCATGTGTGTTAGCTCCCTGGTCAGGGATGGAACTCATGGCACAGTGGCTGTTAATAGCTTGATAGCACTGGGATTTTAACCCTTGCGCTACCAACCCTTTCCAGGGCCTAATACAATTAGTGTGCAGTAAAGACAAGAAGAGAAGGGAAAGATTAGATAAAATAGTTTCCAAATCAAGCACCTGAAGTTACTCATCCCCTCATGGGTAAATGCCCAAGCAGACAGGGTTGGCCTAAAGCAGGATGAACGAGCCCCTAAAGCCCGCTGCAAGGCTAAGGTGAGGACCCATAGGAAAGAGGCAGAAGGGGCCAGACAATTCTGGAAGGAAAGGAACAAAATCAAAATCAAGATAAAGGCTGCCATTGTTAACCTCCCTGCAGGCTTCTCACCCACATCTGTTTCAAGTGTCTCCTTCCATGTTCCCCAAGTCCCTGGTACAAGTCCAAGGCATGGAAGCAAGTGTAGCTTCTTCACCTGTCTCTCTGCCCTATGTGCCTTTTCCAGCTCTCCTTGCTCTCCATTCTTCTTCTTTCCTTTTTCCCAGTTTCCCCTAGCTACTCCTCCTCTCTGCTCAGCTCCACCCTTCCTCAGAACTGTGAAATGGGTTGCCTGACTGTGGGTTCTTACCTACTCACTTAAAAGAAACTTACAATGAGATTCAACTGCAGGCTCGCTCACACAAAAAAAGGTTAATAAAGGTTTTATTTATAAAAAGGGGGAAATGAAAAAAGGAATAACCCAGGGAGAAAGAGAGAGTGAGAAATTGGTGAATGCCAGTTCTGCTGAGCTGAGACCTTAACAGCACACTGAAAACTGGCAAAAAAATCAAAGGCCCACCCAAGGCCTACATGTCTGGTTATATACCAAGCCTGGCTGCTTAACTCCACCCTTAGCCCCCAGAATCCTCCCTTTGGTGGTGATGACATTATGGGATTTGTAGTCCTTGGTGTCTTGAATCTCTTTGGTGGGGGTGGAGTCCATAAAACCTGTGTTTGTGGATTTGTTCAGGACATCCTCTCCCCCAACAGAACCTGGAACTTCCCCTTTCCCTGGGGACAGACCTGTTATAAACACACTACTAATAGCGCTTCAAGAAGCCAGTGTGTTCAAGGGTCCCTGTGTTGGCTCCTGGAGGCATTTTTCCAGCGATTGAAATACTGATCATACCAGGGCTTCATGTGGATGCACATCTCCCCTGCACAGTTCGTGGCCATGATGGTAGCAGTGGCGACTCACTCTAGTGTCGTCGGTATCATTTCTTGGATTATTTTTGTGGTCTGTGAATGCTCAAAAAAAAGTTTCTATTTAAATTAATGTTAATTAGTTCTTTGTTTTACACCATTTTGGCTTAGGAAAGATTTCCTAGGAAGACTCTACTTTCAGTTAGCAGGGGAAACCTGTATGCAGCCTGGTCAGTCAGTCTTGCCCTCAGCTTTCCTCTCCCTGCAGAGGTCTCTCCTTTCCTCTAGAATAGCTGCTTTTTGTGCTGTCCCTGGGGATCCCCTCCCTCCCTGCCTTTCCCCGTGGCACTGCTGGCTGCTCACCTTGGAATTTGAGTCGCGCTTACATATAAATTGGAACTCAGAGGTATTCCTTGTCTCCTGACTTCCCTGAAAATACGCTAAGCACACAAGTGTGTGTGTGTGTGTGTGTGTGTGTTTCCAAGCTCTTTATTGTTCTACATGGTTTCCAGGAAACAAGAGGGAAATTTTAGAAATAAACCGCTCCCCCAAAAGCCTTCCAAGGAGGCTTTTTAGAACAGAAAATGCTATTTGCAAGGGCAAGGGAGGTGAGTCATTTATGGTTCTACAGGGCTGCACCCCGTAGTCTCCAAATCTTAACTTGTTTCCATACCTGTCTCAGGGAGAACCTCTAGTTAAACCAGCCCCAGTGCCTGGGGCATATGCTCGAGTGCCCTTTTGTTCATTTACAATAAGAATTAGAACTAATATAGGGCAGCAAGGGGCACTACAGCTGGCCAAGGGCATTGTCCTAATAATTCAACACTCACTGTCTGATTCTTCACCTGCGTGAAACTGCAAGACTACCCAGGCTCAGAGAAGAACAATAACTGGATTTATTTAACAAACCGGGGGAAAAACAAAGCACTACTGATGCCAAGAATGGCCGTTTACCTCATCTGCAGCAATGTCCAGTGTTTTAAAGTCCTAAACACAAACACTCCTAAGATGGCGTCTTCCCACCACTGTGGACCTGGAGCACGTGGCAGCCAGACTATAGGCCAAGATGCAACTCATGAAAACAACAGAAGACACAACAGCAGATGCTCTACAGAGCTGCGGAGATACCCCAGCACAGCACCAGGCAAGCAACACCTGAAGCATCTAATCTGCTGCAGCAGCCAAACCACCCAACCAGCAGCCACACTCACAGCTCAGCGAGGCATCAGCTCCAGGTCTTCACCTTCCCTGCCAGGCTGCAACAGCTGCAAGACCGCAAACAGTTTCAGTTGCTCAGTTACCTGTAAAGCCTCCGAATTTTTCCTATCTTAGGTTGGCTGCTGGAAGCCTCCCCACATCCTTTAGATGCTACAATAGCCTTCTGGAAGATCAGCATGTTGGGGCAGAAATCGCTGACCCCAGAATCACTGAAGATCCAAAGCTGAGATCCTGAACACTGAACCCTGATCACTCAGACTTGAACACCACCCTGGGGGCTGCTTCTGTAGTCCCTTGTATTTCTCATTGGAACCTCCAACCCAAATGTGATACTGCCTTCACATTTTCCCTGGGGCTATCTAGCCTCACCAGCACCCCCCTCCAGGGGGCACTGTAACAGTCTCAGCTTCAGCCACCCTTTACAGAATTACAAACACCCTTTCTTCCAGCCCTCCATTCTCCCTGCATATATACATATGCACACTGTGTCTATCAGGGTCCCAAAAGGGAACAGTATCCTCAAATTAGGATAACTTGAGAGACCTTTTTTTTTTTTTTTTTTAAGATTTATTTATTTAGGGGCCTCCCTGGTGGCGCAATGGGTTAAGCAACGCACCATGAAGCAAACCGCAGCTACTGCTGCCGGTCAGGGAGGGGACCCACATGGCTTGGCAGACCTCTCCTGCTGTGCCCGCTGCTCCCCTCAGCAGTGTACTTCCGTTGATCTGCCTGTTCTGCTCCCTGCACTCTGTGGTGAATCCTCTCACCCTCCATACCTCTGGCCTGTGCCCCAGTGCTTGTATGCATAATTAAATAAATCTTTAAAAAAAAAAAAAGATTTATTTATTTACACATACAAGAGCTGGGGCACAGGCCAGCACCCAGGGCAGTGAGAGGACGCTCTAGAGACAGAGCAGGGAGCAGAACAGGCAGACTGACTGAAACACACTGCTTAGGGGAGCAGCGGGCGAGGCAGGAGAGGTGCACTACACCATGTGAATCCCCGCCCTGGCCGGCAGCAGGGATCGAACTCATGCTGCAGTACTGCGGTTTGCTTCATAGTACGTTACTTAACCCACTGAGCCACCAGGGAGGCCCCTGAGACCATTTTTTTTTAAAGTGTGAGTGGGGTGTAAGGGAGCTGCAAGGGATATGGCCACTCCAGGCCCTACAGGGTGAGGGGGTAGAGTCCTATTCACTTTGAGCCATGAATCACTTTGGCATTCTAGTATAGCATAAAATTTTTTAAAACAATAATAAAAAATTAAATACATATAAAACAAAGTTATATTGAATACCAGTGAGTAAAATATTAATCAATGTTGCAGTAGAATAAAGCAGGTACTTCTTTATTATATTTATTATTTATTCAATAAAAGATGGGGCATTTAAAATGCAGGAAAACTGAAGCTAGATTTTAATAAATAAAAACAGTGCAAACAATTCTGTAGCGTGACTTGAATAGTTCTAAACCATGAAGTGGTCTGTGATAAGGCAACATGAATGTTGGGTGTGACAAAAGGAGGTATATTTTCTCTCTTCCAAGTTCACAGACCAACTGAAATCTCTCCCCTGGAAGACTGTAGAGCAGGTAGCCCAGCAAGGAGCGCTGCCTGTATGTGGGTGGAGGCTTGGCCAGCTGAGGTGACTGTGGGAAGGCAGCCAGTGGAATGAATTCCCTCCACTTAGCCTCTACCAGCCAAAACCAGCAGGAAGCCAGAGGTGCCCTTGATGTGGTCTGCACAGGACAGCCTCCTGGGACATGAGCAGAGTGGGAGAAGGAAAACAGAGGGGCAAACAGAAGACACCCAGGCACACACAGGAGCTTTCTGGAGTGTCTTCTCTTCCCATAGGAACACTCCATAGGGCCTAATTCTAACGAGCAGTTCCCTTGGGAGAATGAAATCATAACAAGGGCTCTTAGCTACACACGGTGCCCTTTCCATAAGGGACTCGAATCTCATGGGATTCGAGCAGGCCATTTCTTGAGCCAGCTTAGCATTCTCTCCCTGACTGCTTGACTCTCCCTGACTGTGGCCTCCGTGACTCCTTTTTTCTGCCTTCCAGCCTGAGCTGCCTCACCAGTCTGCTTAAACTGTTGACACCTTCAGCCAGGGTCCTGTGAGCCCTACAGGAGAGCTGCTCTATTTCTTTCAGGCAGCGGCTCTCAAACTTCAGTGGGTTTGAGCAACATCTGAGACATTTGTTCAAAAGTGACTGTTGGATGGGCCTCCCTGGTGGCGCATTGGGTTAAGCAACACACTATGAAGCAAACCGCAGCCACTGCAGCACAAGTTCAATCCCTGCTGCCGGCCGGGGAGGGGACCCACACGGCATAGGCTCGCCTGCTGCTGCCCTCAGCAGTGTGTTTTGGTCAGTCTGCCTGTTCTGCTCCCCACTCTGTCTGGTGAATCTTCTCACCTCCTGCGACTCTGGTCTATATCCCAGCTCTTGTATGCATAAATAAACAAATCTTTAAAACAAAAACAAAAACAAAAGTGACTGTTGGATGGGCCTCCCTGGTGGTGCATGGGGTTAAGTCTCAGCAGGTGGTGCATGGGGTTAAGTCTCAGCACTATAAAGCATCCGTAGCCACTGCAGCATGAGTTGGATCCCCGGCCAGGGAGCTGACCCACATGGCACAGAAGACCTCTCCTGTCTCACCCACTGCTCCACTCAGCAGTGTATTTCAGTGGATCTGCCTGTTCTGCTCCCCACTCTATCTCTGGTGACTCCTCTCACCCCCTGCACCTCTGGCCTACACCCCAGCTCTTGTATGCATAAATAAATAAAAGAAATCTAAAGAAAAAAAGTGATTGGGTCCCATCCTCAGGGTTTCTAACTCTGCAGGTCTGGGCTGGGGCCCAACTTTATCCATTTCTAACCTGTTTCCATGTGGTGGAAGGACCACAGCTGCAGCTGCAAACTTTAAGTATCTTCTGCATGTCTTTACTCAGATCTAGATTTTTTTTTTAAAGATTTATTTATTTATGCATACAAGCACTGGGGCACAGGCCAGAGGTGTGGGGGAGTGAGAGGATTCACCACAGAGAGCAGGGAGCAGAACAGGCAGA